>JABASI010005877.1:0-11646 GCA_019776505.1 Tomocerus nigrus
ACATTAGTTGTGGCATTCGGAGTTTCCTGCAACGCAGAACAAGAAAACTTTTGTTTGCTGCCTGCAGTTTCAAATCGAAGCGCCAAGATTTTAGACGCACTCTTAAATGACATAAATCTTTCTTTTGCAACGTTATGAAAAATAACCTTGAGCAGCTCTCCTAAGCGAATGGCAAGTATGCCATCTCTAGCCTTAGTCTCTCTAGACTGAGTTTAAAAGTCCCTACATGCATGCGTAATATGCAAATTATTTCCGTTAAAATAATGTAAAATGGTAGGGTAGACTGGGAAGAAGTTGGAAACGCGTCTATTGTTGGTGGCATGCATGATGCTGTGTACAAATAGCCACGTAATACGTAAATACGTGTACCTACAATTTATTGAGTATCGTCGATAATCGAGTAGGAAGCGAAACACGAGTCTAATAGATGTTTATGGCCACTGTCTGTCATGTACTAATGTAAAATGAGTTCCATGTCATCGCTTGACTTTTTAACTGGTGCACAGCAGGCAGAACGGGAGATTCTTAGCACTGCAACTCTTTCTGACTTTGCCAATTCATCGACTCAAATCAAGGCACATTCTGAGTGGTCGTTTCCATTGAAAACATCAGTAGCTCCTCCAATGTCACTAAAACCAGAAAGCGTGGCCATGGAGATCTCGGAGGACAGTGACAGTGATTCCTCCGATTCCCCGCACATCCTGACCTTAGAACCAACTCTGGCCGACCAATTAGTCAGAGGCCAAAGGCTTGGGATAGCCGCAGAAGGGGCCCATCTTACGGCTCTGGCCTTAGATCCGAACAAGCCCATTATTGTGGACGGGGAGGAAATGAGGGAAGTCAGCGGCGACGACGTCGATTTCATCTTCGATGGGGATATCGACTCCATGGACGATGTTCAAGAACTCCCTAAAATCCAATTCACCGTCTCGTGTACATGTGAAGATTTCGCCAAGGCCCCTTCCTCGTTTACAAAATTAGTTACTCTCGTCGAAAATGGCAATGTGGCAAAAGATGTGCACTCGGACACGACTGACAGTATCTCAATGTCTTCTGCTGACGGAAATGAATCTGTTGTCAACGCACCCCCAGGTCGAGAAGGAAGAGATCGAAAGCGCTCTCTGTCAATTAGCGCCAGGTAGTTAAATAGTTGCCAATTGCTGGCCAATACCTTTTCATCAATGTCCTTCCATATGGAACTTGAATGGTACCTACCACAGATTTCCATGCTGTAATACGCGTGCTTGAAACCATTGGGTATAGGCATTTGGGTAGTTATTCAATATCATCGTCTTGTCTTAAAGAGAATTTTGATCAATCAAAGATCAATTTGAACAAGTCTTGTGTAGTCATGCTGAGAAAATGCAACAGTTCACTTTTCTTACACGAAATCAAATAAAAATTATTTCTATCAGCTACAGTTAAGACAGGTATGATTCTGATAGAACAACGACATTTCGATTTTAATCTATGATCATTTCTCTGGCAATATAATAAGATTTGTAGGATTTCGATATTATGGCAGGTAGTAGGTAAGGCAGATCCTTAGATGTAGTAATTATTGCACATTCCCCCGTTTTTTGAGTTTTGTAGTTCGTTTTGTGTTGAAACGTTTTTTATGTCATTTCATTTGTAAGATGATATGGTAGGTAGGTAAAGGTGACTATTATTAATAACATAGGTCTGACCCTAGGACATCCTCAAACACAAGCGAAGGATCAGACGACGAGGAAGAGATTCTGGGCTCCGATGACGACGAACAAGAAGACCCACATGATTACTGCAAAGGTAAGTGTAGCGTGTACACCCCATTCATTTAGTATATCTTTACAAGACTCGTGGACTCTTGTTATCATGCAGAAGTGGATAAGGTAAACTCGTCCCGGAGTTTGGAAATTAAAACTTCACTTTTTTCCCACTGACGACAAAATCGCCGTCTGAGTCTGTGCTCTGAATTAACAGAGCAGTCTGTACACAAACTGGCGACAAAATCCTCATTTCTATTGCCAGTGAGAAAAAAGTGAAAATTTAATTTCCAAACTCCCGGAAGAGATTATCTTCTCCCACTTCCCCATAGTTACAACAGTCCACCAGCCCTGAATTCTTTAAAATATTATTTAAATGGTCTCCCTGACTATCATGTAAATTGTATGCTGGAATTAATAGGAAATTGTTTTTTAATTGTAGGTGGGTATCATCCTGTGAAGATTGGTGATCTATTTCATAACCGCTATCATGTTGTTCGGAAACTGGGTTGGGGACATTTTAGCACAGTATGGCTGTGCTGGGATTTAACGTAAGATTCGTTTTATAATCTACAGGACATGGTTAGGTTATATCTATTCCCTATGTTTCAATTGTTTTAATTTTTACTATTTCAGTGGCCGACGTTACGTAGCGTTGAAAGTTGTGAAAAGTGCTACACATTATACCGATACCGCTCTAGATGAAATAAAATTGCTAAAATGCGTAAGACGATTACTATTAAACCTTCTCTGATAAAATAATAGTCTTAAATGATAGTTGAATAAGATCTATGAAGCATATAACTACAAACTGATGATTTTTATTTCTTTTCTCAGGTTAGAGAAGCCGATCCGACTGATCCGAACCGAGAGAAAACGGTGCAATTGTTGGACGATTTTAAAATAACTGGTGTCAATGGAACTCATGTGTGTATGGTCTTTGAAGTCCTAGGAAATAATCTTTTAAAATTAATTATCCGATCTAACTATCAAGGAATTCCCATAGGCAATGTCAAAAGTATAATGAGACAGGTACATCTATCACCAGTTACAGCATGCCATAGCATAAAATTAAAATGTAACTGAAATACTCACGTGATGATCTCCTTTCGTTTATAATAGTCTCTAGAAGCATTGGATTATCTTCATAGTAAGTGTAAAATAATTCACACCGACATCAAGCCGGAAAATATTTTGATGTGTGTCGAAGATCAACACGTTCGACATCTCGCCAACGAGGCGACGAATTGGCAGAAAATGGGAGTGAAGCTACCTGGATCTGCAGGTAAATTATGTCAATTGACAAATTATGATCTTTGTTTAATGTACTATTGCAACATTTTTTTGTCAATACTAATACTGGACTAATTCTAATGATGTACTTGTTTGATTGATTGGCAGTGAGCACTGCACCTAAAGAATTTCAGGCAGCCAGTTTAGCCAAAATGTCAAAGAACAAAAAGAAGAAGATGAAGAAGAAGGCCAAAAAGCAAGCACAGTTATTAGAACAACAACTTCAGCAATTACAAGAAGTTGAAGAACGAGAGAATACAACAGAAACTAACGATACGGAGCCAACAGCTTCATCTTCAATTTATATAGACCCAGAGAGTCCTCAATCAATTACAAGTGCCAGTAGTGGTACGTCTCACTGTTAATCTACTTTTATTTGCACTTCACATCAATTCCATTAATTACCACTGATGTAGCGATACTTGCTGAGAATCAAAAAAAGAAAAGGTGGTTTTTGTAAATTGTGGTATCCTTGATTCTGGTTTTGTTTGTTCTGCAGTTAGCAAACCCGTAAATGTTCCAACCGTTGAGACCACTGGTGTTGAAGCTGATGGGGATGTCGACTCTGAAGAATCTGATGAAAAGATTTCCCCTGACACAGGTGAATTATCCGACTGCACTGAAGCTGTGACGTCGTCTGTAACCTCTACAAAGAAAATATTCATTCCAGAGATACAAGCCACTGGTAAGAAATCATTTATTTCAGACATTAAAATCTTATAATTGTTCAAGTACATGTAACAATAGCGTGCTAATTTCTTCTATTTTGTCCACAGTAGAGAATAGGCGCAGTTTCTCTGATCTGGCTGAAGCCAACATTACGGAAGCAGGCTCTCACATCAATGGGCATGATAGTCAGATGACGCAGTCCAAAAGTACTGGTGAAGGCGAGTTGGCTGCAGAAGCACATGGTAAATATTCCAAAACATTTCTACAATTTTTCCTTTGTATGGATATTTTCATGGTTTTTATTAGTGCTTCATTCGTAATTAATCAAATCAGTAGATAATGACAATGACTTAATTACTTCCATATCGTTTATTTATTTCACTTATATTTTGTATTTACAGCAAGCTCTTCCAGTTGTATTCGGCGCACTACTTCATGCCCAGATCAAAAAGTTTCCGAACGTCCCGACCCTGTAAAAGAGATTTGTGATATAAATATAAAAATCGCCGATTTAGGAAATGCGTGTTGGGTGGTGAGTGATTTATATCAATAATAAAAAGTTGTGACTTATTAGGTAGGTACCTAAGTAATATTGCCAAAACAGAATTTTGAATAATTGTTTCATTTTTGTGAAGGATCACCATTTTACCGAAGATATTCAAACACGTCAATACAGATGTCTGGAAGTACTTTTAGGGGCTGGATATGGACCGCCTGCAGATATATGGAGTACAGCTTGTATGGTACGTCCTCCTTTGTAATATCTTGCACTTGAAACGTTAACAGTTAAAAAATTCTTTGGTATCTAAATAGTATCAAATTTTCTTGTTCCTATGTTAAGAATAGAAAATGAAGTTGCATGGTTTTTCGGCCTGAGTGTGAAACTTATGCCTGTGGTTATAAGTCGACAAATTGATCATTAAAAACTTTTTCAGCAAACCTAATAGAGCTTACAATTTACCTTAATGATATTTAAATTGTTATATGTAATTTAATAGAAACTGTTGTTCCACAATATTTAAACATTAAAAATTGAATTTTAACCTAATATGGCGCTTGATATATTTCTATGATAAAAACAACATCACTTTTTCCCTTAATTTCCCTTGCAACGAGATTTCAATCTATAATTTTGCATTCAATGAAAAAGTTTAGTGTTATTGAATTTAAATTCATATAAATGGGATTGAAATATTTGTAATTGTAATTTTACAGGCGTTTGAATTGGCAACTGGAGATTATTTGTTTGAGCCTCATACAGGCGATGATTACTCTCGCGACGAAGACCACTTGGCTCATATCATCGAACTACTGGGTCCTATACCGCGGAATATTGCCTTTTCGGGCAAGTACTCCCGGGATTTCTTTAACAGAAAAGGTAGCAATAATTGAAAGTTTTCAAATCAGCCATTAGAAATTAATAGTTGATGCATCGAAGCACTTTCTAAATTTGGGTGTCTATAGGAGAGCTGAGGCACATTACGAAATTGAAGCCATGGCGTCTTTTTGATGTTTTGTACGAGAAATACGAGTGGAGTGAGAAGGAGGCGAAAGATTTTTCAGATTTCCTCACTCCGATGTTAGCCTTCGACCCAACTAAACGAGCTACAGCGGCTGAGTGTCTGAAGCACCCGTGGCTATCGTCGTAACCACCGTCCGCCGATCATTGCAACTACCAGTGTACTTGTTAACTGAAGCTTGAACTATTTACCATAGAACATTTTCCCTGAATTTCGCTGTATATCTGTAATTGTAGTGAGTAGTTAAGTAAATGGTAGTTGGCCGTGCAAAAAAATGTATTACATTGAAACCGATTATATTTCCGAACCAGGCTTCGTTAGAATTAGATATACAATACTTATCACTGAAATACTGAGAGACTACAGTGTANATTATATTTCCGAACCAGGCTTCGTTAGAATTAGATATACAATACTTATCACTGAAATACTGAGAGACTACAGTGTCTGTTCAGTATTTCTTCATAGCTTATTACTATAATAACAATGTAAATGTGTAGGCATTCAGATCTGTATTATTTAATTCGTCGCATTTCTTAAAGTTTCTTGACTTATTCATATTAAATCCTTACGTATGTATATCTATGCAATTTAGATGACTTAGTAGCAATTTGATTCTTAACTTAATATTTGAATATACAGATTAAGATGTTATGTCGGTATATAGCTGAAACCAACGGACTGATGAATAGTTTTAATTTGTAATATGTGTGTCACGAAAGAAAAATCAAAAGAATCCTAAGCACAACATACAATAATACATAAAATTGGTAAAAATATACTAAGTACACTGCAAAGCATACCTTCTACATAAAAAATAAACAGCTTATCTGTGTAATTGTGCTTTTTTACTTATCAGTCATTTCATTTCGAGTAATACAAATATCACCTGTTCAATGGATAAAATGTTCTTGGAAGGAGCAAAAAATTGTGAAGGTGCACAGTCGGGTCAATCTCGAGTTGGGTTGAGTGTAATTTAATGTAGGTGCCTCCACAACCCATGAATAGGACGGAAACGAATTAGGTGCCGTTTTAATACAAATAGATGTAATAACTATCCGATGATCTACAACAGATTTAATAAGGGTTGTATAGACTAGCAGACTGTCATTTGGACTTGTTTAATTTTTCATCGTAAACTTGTTTCAGCTCCGATGCGAGTAATTAATTAGATAGAACTTAATAATTAATAGCTAGCTAATAAGTTAGGTATCAATTTAGCAGACAAAAAAAATCGCTGTCAGAGAAAGGTTCAGATGTGACACCCAATTAAAATTCAATCTTTGTAACTTTTCATTTGTCACCGATAGTTTCAAGGTGCTGGACTGGATTTGTATTAAATCAGGAGCAGAAAGGAAAGTCAGTTCACGTCCCATCCCCATCCAGCGACTAGACTTGATATTTTCATTGTCTCAACTCAATGCAGTGCAAGAGCATGGCAATAATATGCAGACCAACATTACGTGCACTTACATAGATATTCTTTACATATTCAGAAGTAAGCTAAACATGTTTTACCTACTAAGGGACAAAATTAATCTAAAATAAATAGCATAGGAACTAATGAGATAATAATATTATAAGTTGTAGCAGATTAATTTAAGGATCTACGCTGATACAGTAGGGAACTCTACACATCACAGTTGCACATAGTTAATCACATCTTTACATTAGTTAATTAACGAGCAAATAAATGGTTAATTTACGTTTTTCTCATTTAATGAACTAGGAAACATTACAAAACTTGTTTATATGAAACATATTGACTGACTGAATTTGTCTAGTGAGTTTATTATTATTACCTATTATTATAATGATTGTCTTGCAAATAATGCATACTCTTACTCTTATGGCGTACTATTCTTGTAATTAGATTAATTTTGTCGATTTTGAGTTTGTGAGTCACCACACAAGTTTTGATTCGTTAGTAAAATCATCGTCATTTTTCTCTCGTATGTCGAAATTGTTTTCTATTTTTTTCCACTTCAACCGATTATATTGCAGATTACGCTCTACCTCTAGAAAGGTAATATTTATTTATTACTATTAAAACTCTCGTTATTAGTGCTAATGCTAAACTTGCATTTTGCAAATGTAACAATAAATGAAAGTACTTAATAGCAAGCTACGCCTTTATTTCTATTTTTCAAAACCTGCATGAAGTTGGATATGTTTTCAGTAAAGTACAATTTAACCCTACTACTATGGTTTTAAAAATTATGACAGTCATAGATATTAAAAATACGATAATATGCTGTTTCAAATATTATGTTTAGCAGTTGGCATCACCTTATAATAATAATAATATTTTCCCATGTAAAACGAACGGTATCCTTCGTATATACTGCAGTACCTATTAAATTCACTGACATATAATGTATATTATATTATTAGCTTGAAGTGAGCAGACGTTGACGCATTTCAGGCTCTCATTAATATTATACTTATGTGCGAAGAAATACATTTAAAGCTTAAAGTATTCGACGAGCAAAGCCTAAACAAATACCTACAAAATCAATTTGATATTATACATTTAAGATGATTGCAGACGTAACTCATTTAAAATGGTTATGCGTAATTGTACGAAATAAATAGGAACCTATACCATTATGCAACAAATATATAGGCTTATCTTACTGGTACCTATTTGAATGCAATAGTTACCTATCACAAATGCTATAATTTTTGCTACACGATAATCCATCACAAGGAGTTTATACTTGCTAACTGTTGATTACCTTAAGAAAAGCCACCTGTTTCGCGTCCATTTATTTCTTGACGGTAAACACCGCAAATTACTGATTAATTGAAAGTTTTACGAATTTGGTCCATTAGCCTTTGTTATTGAAACATTGTACGTGATTCAAAATATATAATATTAATTAGTACGTAAGCTATGAAAATGTCAAGAATTTTCGAAGGAGAGTATCTTTGGTTATGGGGCTGAATCCACATCCACAATATTTTGCAATAATTATCTATGCACTTATGGAATCCCAAACAACTGTCCAATGTTAGAAATAATATTGGCAGATCTTGTCTATACGAGTATATTAAGATTTTAATCAAATATCTCACATTAGTGGCTAGTTTTGCATGAAGTTGTCAAGAAAAACATTTTCCTTAACCGAATCTATCATTAAAGTGGGCAAGATACCTCCACTTGACTTGTCGTGTCATCCACAATTGGATGTACTCTTGAATACATTAATTGTGTTTAAGTACCTGCTAAATGCAAACCTGTTATCAATAATACACAAAATTGGGGCTTCATCAATTAACATAATATTCTACAAGTGGACACAGTACCTAACTAAATGATTCAGTGTTGCTTTGATAACATAAAAATTTTACACGCAAGAAGTAGAAGTTACTACGATTGTTTGGTTAGTACCGTACTGTAACTCGAATTAGTTCACCCCCTCGATATAATTTACAAAATCTTCATACTGGAATGGCTTCGAAAACCAAATTTACATGTAATTTACACTCTTTATAGTTCATCCCCAGGGGTTTTAGAATTTTCCGAAATAAAGGATTACAACAATCGTTTTCACCCTAGTGACCCAATTCGAGTTGGCACTAAATGTTTTTCTCCCCATATATAATTTTGAAAATCCAATCCTAAGGGGAACAATCGAATACGATATAAAAATACGAGAGTGTAGCAAAACCGTTTACAATTTGTAAAGTAAAAAATATGTGCGTTTAACTAATTTAAATTTCATTCAATGGTACTGTTAATGTTGAAAGACGCACTACTGTGGTCCATGTGGATGTTAATCATAAAGGGCTATTTTATTTATAAACATCGTCACTGCAGCTGCGAGTACGTTTAATATTGTAGTTGTCTACTTAAGTGCCCCAAACATGCTTAGTGCAAGTTAAGTCGTGAAGAAAGAATTATCATTTCAATAGGAAGTATGATCTATTGATTTCAGCGTAATCACCGATTTAGAACCCTTTCAAAGCTCTTTATAATGATCCTTATTCTCAGTCAGTAAATTCCCAAACTACTTTTCTTTTTAAATTAGCAATAAAGCTGCATTGGGTTGAGACTTCAGAACTTAATGAAAGAATTAAAGGGATTTTCCATTTTGGTCTGTCAAGAAGAATGAAGATGAAAGAGCGTTCTAAATCCGTGAATATAATATACAGTTTATAGTTTAGTTATAGATAATCGCAAATGCTATGCTAAATAAATAGTACAACTTATGGCTACTTTCTACAGTTGATAAACATCAAATCCCATGAAGTAGCTACCTAATCTAAGTAATAAGTAACTAATGATTATTTAAGTGTTAAATACCCTAGTTGATAAATGTGAACTAAATAAATTGTAAAAAAATTAAATGTAAATGTGAGGTGTAGAACTTGTGATTTTGTGACAATGGTTCCCTAACGAACCACTTTTGGTGTCGTATAATATTATAACCAACTGGGTTACTAAATAATACTACATAATTCTGTGTCGCCGTAATACTTCCATGTATTTCAACGCAAACGCTGGAAATTGTCGTCTTTTATGAAGGCTAATGAATTTGTTAATGGGTCAGACAGAACAGCCATTGTAGAGACACCCTTAATACCTACTGAAATAATTAAGGTGTTCATGAACTTGTAAATAATTTCCCGTGTATATTACCGAGCAAGCAATGGACAGTAGGTACCAAAACCAGTTCAGTGAAAGCCCACCACTGAAATGAAAATTGATTGGTGATTGGAAAAATAATCATATTGACAATTATTAGTGCTAGGTACCTATCTAAATTGTACAGTAAACAATATCTAAAAAATAAGTACCTACCTAAATATATGACCTATGTAAATATATATGGACGTATAATGTGATGGATAGTAATTGTCAATTGTAATTTGTATTACATTGTCACTTCATAGGTTTTTTTGCTATTTATGGCCACCTTCTGTAAACCTAAAAAATTTTACTGTGTAAAGTGGCTGATCTAAAGTTCCCCGTTAAATTCATACAATTTTAGTTCCATTAAGCGTCATCTCATTATAATTATGTCTTGCTACCGGTACCATGAATTAGGTTACGCATATGTAGCATATTATAGGAATCTTAATTTAATTTTGCATATTACTACATTCATTCTGCCAATACCTGTAAAATATACATACTTTAAGCGTAGGTACCTTTGAATACATTTAATTTGATAGTATTGCTATGAATGATCTGGTTTAATTATACTACCTATGCAAATAATGTAGACAAATTGTACATCTTATAATAAATAGTAGTATCTACCTCTCAATTGTTACTTAAATTATTTTACTCACCGTAAGTGTCATTATTGTAGGTATAATATTATAATAAAATAACGTGTTGCCGTTTGCTGTATATTGTAGTTTGTAAAAAATAAAATGCGAAGGAGCAAATAATTGCAGCAAACACGGAGACAACAGAATCGAAAATGTAAATGATGAAATATTGCAATGAAATTGAAAGTAAAAATGGAAAATAAATTTACTTATTGAAATGAGTTATGTTTGATTCTATTCGCCATCACTCTTAACTAAATCCTCAGGAAATCAACATCATCTTTTAGTTAAGTACGTACCAACGTACCTGCTGTACCCGTAGTGTACAAACACACTTTTAAAAAGTTTGGAGGCGAACTCATAAAAATATTACGCTCATAAGGAAGTAATCAGAAAAAGAGTTAGATTTATAGTACCTACTTCCACATTCACGCTAAGTAACAGTGATCTACCGAACCATACGCATACGAGTCCCCTACCCTACATGAACCGAGTCAAGACCAAGTCTCACAACGCACCTGTCACCTGATTGAAATGTGGTAGAGAAATAAGTTCAACCGTTCTTGCACGGATAGGTAGGATTTTTGAGGTAGGTATAAAGTTGTAACTTGCAAATTCACTCAGACTGCAACATATAAGTGTTCTGCTCAAACTGTTGACTGTCACACTGCTCAGCTCACCCTTTTCATCACTCAGTACTCAGTACACTCATCAGTCATCAATCAGCCGTTAGCGACCAGAATTAGGTATTGTTACTTTACACTTTCTTGAAAGACGGTAACCAGTAACGTAATAGTTTTCAACCTTTTAAAATAGATACATTGCATTAAGAATGACATAATTTCCCTATTGAAAAATTGCAATATATCAAAAGTATAATTAAAGGATTTCATATTTAAAAAGATTATTGCCCTCATTCTAGTAGATACTTCTTTCATACGCCTACTTTAAAAGCAATTTAGAAGGAAGTAAGTAGTTTTTTTTTAAATCCGATCAGAAAATTTTAAGGCTCCGATATTACTGGAGCAAAAATTACAAAATTGATATTGCTGGAAAGCTAGAATTCTACAACAACCACCTCGAATATTTTTCATTTTCATCATTTCCAGCAATACATGTAATTTTAGCTCCAGTCA
>JABASI010005879.1:0-11643 GCA_019776505.1 Tomocerus nigrus
AATATTTTTAAGTGCTAAACAATAAATGTTAACCCTTTCTAACAGTACAGTCTTGCCTATAATTGTACGCTTACTTTTCTTACAAAGGTACATCGTGTTATTCACTGCATAGATAATATTTTAAATAGCCGAATGCTTTCAATCTCTATTGTCGTTGAAGAAAGCAGTGAAAGTATGACGACCAGCTAACTACACATATATTAAAAAGTTCACATATTATTAACAAAGTAATTCCTATCAAATTTTCATAATTTCCGCATCAACTGGCTTGCTGCCTTCATTTCTACTCCTTCATTTAGAAATCATAAATTACTAATTGCCTCTTGTATTACTGTCTTTCCTTCTCGCATGCTTCACTACTACTTGGCTCTCTGTGCTCTCAAATGGCCAAACTGTGGACATCATGGATGATCTTCAAACCAAATACACTGATCGCTAAAATGTTACGATGTAAGTACATGGGAATCAAGATTTGAATCTAAATCTGAATTTTGAACCACTAAAGAGAAGAGGATGTTCCACTTGGTGCTGTGGAATGTCTCATAATAAGCCATTTGAATGTTAAGCAAACAAGCGATCAGTACCTAATTGTTACAGTTTTGTCTGGTATGTGTATCATCTGCTTAGAAACGCAGCATCTGCTTTGGGGAGTTTACCAAATAATGTAATGGAACAAAAATTTCTATTAGCAAATGGATATATACTCATGTAGCTATATTCTAGATATAAAATTACTAAAATGTTACAACTATTTTTAGTCTCCCTCGGATCGACAAATTCTCCTCCAAAACCCAATAATGCCGCTCCAGAAAAATTGCCCAGGTTAGAATTTACATTAAGGCTAATTGTATAAAGAGCAGTGCATATGCGTATGTGTATATTTGTTCTATATGTGTACATATATGCAACAAATTAGTTCTTGACGAGCACACTAAGATTATTCATCCTTAAATATACTAGGACTTTGGCTCAATTGGTGATGCTATTACGAGATGAAGTTACTGCTCTGAAAACCACAATGGTTAACGTCTCCGGGCAGCTAGAAGAAGAACGAAAAGCACGGAAAGCTTTGCAGAATTTCGTGCACAGTCACATTGCTCCGTTAGTGAATGGAAATGGAGGCCATGTCTCCAGTACTGCGTCTATTGGCGTCGACTAAATACGTCAATCACCAATCCAATCCTTGCTACAATCAAAAATGCAATCAATCTAATACTAATTTACCAATCATCACTGTTATTACCTGTACATTTAATCTTAAGTTGCTATATTAGGCTAATACTACTTTGTTATGTTTTCTTTTTCGTGTCAACAAAATGAACAATTTTGCCGAATTTTTATTTTCGGCCTACTATTTTTGTTTCGTTCGATTCAACGCACTTATCAAGCATATTTAGGGTTAATTAGATTTCCAGGATACACCTTGTTATGCTTACTCAATACAAATTGTATAATGCACACTAAAACATAATCCACTGTTAATTATTATTACGATTACTATTGCCGTGGTCCAATAATAACACAATTTTGTAGAAGTCTGTTGAAAAAAATATTACTCTGTATGGTTTCTTTATTTCAGCAAGTTCATACACCTTCATAGGAAGATATTAATCGTCAAGATCAAAGTTATTTTTGGTTGGTTCATAGGTATGCTGTCTCAAAAAATCTAATATACTAACAGGTACAACATGGTAGTGTATTGAATTAGTATAATTAGTGTGGTTACATTTTTCGATTATGTTGGGAGAAATCCTTAACTGAGTATTTGCTAACAATCGCTACAATCCTTAACCTAACACTAGCACCCGTTATTAAACTTTTGACAAAATAAGATCGTTCTTACTATAAGCAATTAAGAACACTACCCACCCCGTTATGCTAACTTACAGTGGCTAAACAATCAATTAACTAGATAGGAAAATCACAAGTCTCCCAGAAACTAACATTGGATGATATATTTAATTACAAATCATTTGTAACGACTAAAGGAGTTGTACCAATTTAAGATTCTACTTCTCTTAAACTAAACTCTAAGGGTTGTTTCAAACTAGGAATCTATCTTCTCAATTTGTTCCTTCTTTTGTGGCTAACTCAGCAAGTTCCTTTTCTTTTCCTCCCATATATTCATATTCAACGAACCTAGCTCCTTGTGTTAATTGAGCACATTCATTCGTCATATGACAGGCTAAAAGAAGAAGATTTCTAGGTTGAACTTTCCAAGCGAATCGCATAAATATCAGCGAGTAGAGACATAGGGCAACTGTCATTTTACCTGTAAAATAGAAATACATACACTAATTTAGTAGTTACTGAATATATTAGGATTAAAATTATTTACAAATGCACTAAAATAAACACACACAGACTGACCGCTAATAAATTTCGGATGTTTCTTCGTATCAGCAATTGCAGCGATAGGAATTCCCCAGTTAGCAACAGGTCCCCAAAAGTGCGTACTGCAAAAAGTACAATTGAATCCACTTAATGTAATTTTATGCAGTATGAAGTGTGCGTGGATGGATTACGAACACATACCACAAATATAAAATACTGTCTCTATAAGTACATCACACCCCAATTCCAAATTCCTACCATCCTAACGTCTTTGAAAAAAGATCTGCATATTATTTGCACTGAAATGACTATGAGAGTGATAGACCTAACAAATAAGGCGTCAAATGTGGTTCATGTTAGTTATTAATTGCACATGGCCATCATAAACATTTAACTAAAAATCTATTATCAAACAATTTGTGACATGTAATATGAAGTTACGTTGTGATATAAAGGTTAAAGGTACATAAACTAGGTATTTTTCAGTAATTCCTTTGCAAAACAAAAGCATATGTTTATTATAGAATGACATGTATGTTACATTTTCCTTGGTCTCTTTTGCATAAGCTTAGGCACACATTTTTTCTCTGAACAGTTATATCTATATATGCTTTAAATTCTCCAATAATATTAAGTAGCTCGATTTGGTAGGTAACAATATTCAATACAATAAATACATGCCTCCCTTCCGCAATCCCTATCGTCAATGTTGTATTGCTTAACAGATAATAAATTACTTCAAAATGCATATTTCCACTTTACACATGTATGGATAACACGTAGAAACAGTATTATCTATTTAATATATTAATACCAACACATGTCTTCTTCAACAATATGCCACAGCATAGTATCTTTTGCCTGTGTTAATTCCTAATTTCCTAAACCTTCTATGTACATTCAATATTAGCATAGTTAGCAATTAGCGAAAGCGAGCCAGAGACTTGCAAAATGCCTCATGTATTTATGTAAACTGTACCACATTGTGCTGACTGTGTATTACTAGGAACTTGGATAACTTATGATGATATATTATTATTTGCCGCATATATTTTACTTATTTGCATTTTGTATATTATCAAATTATATGTAGAGTTTGTAGAGTATATAGTACTTTGCTGTTTAAAGTTGTCTACTGTAATTATCGCATCAGTAAGCCATGCTTAATTCTACATGATTCTACATATGCTCATGCAAGCTGTTAATGATAAAACAAATCTATATTTTTAAAGCCCTAAATCAAGAAAGATTAATACCATCATTATATGTAGATGTCTATTATCTATCCTTCCTTATCTGTACCTATGCTGTGTCTGATTAAGTGATTACACCATGCGTACACAGTATAATTGGTTCAATTAACTGGCTAAAGCAGATAAGGGAAAAAATTACATTTTACGTGCCACATGGTGTGGTAAACGCTAAAGGGGTGAAAAAGTTTAGAATGATTTTTTCCAATTTTTACATGATAAATGGAGTAAAAAATTGTGTGTGCTGATTCAGAATTAAGGTAATTCTGGATACGATTATAACTGGATAACAGAAAATTTTAAATAATATAGAAACCGTGATCATCTAGTAGTACTAGTAAACTTCCTAAATATTAACCATATGTTGCATTTTGACTTTCAGTGTGACGTATGCCATATCTTTTTTTCCTGCTGCTACATTTATTATTATTACTTTATTCAACAGACCACTCAGCTTCCAAATGCTCAACAAATGTTTACAATTACTAACTTTCTGCAGCACCCACAATAATAATATAATATTATTATTACAATTTAAATAAATCGACCTAGATATTGCATAGGTAATTTGTAATTATGCATTAGCGGTGAAATTGTCTTTCCGACACGAGGAAGGCAAAAATTGAAAAATGAAAATCACCATTCATTGCGAAGTTACGACATTAATTACCTACGCAATACCTAACCCAGAATATTAGACTGTATTTTCTAGGTATGAATTTTCTACTATAAAAATGTTGACTAATATTTGAAGGGTATCTAAAGAGGAACCATGAAGATCTGATCATAAATCTGATCATAAAGGGTAACTTCAATCAAAACGAAATTATGATCCTTTTTACAGCTTATGTGATACAAGCAAGGTTATCATTTAGCAACACTGTAATAAACTCCCAAAGCTTTTTACTGAAAAATTCTGATTTACCTCATCAGATAGTCACGCATTTCCTTTGACTTTAGGGAGTTCACTCCTCTCTTTAGTAAACTTGCCATTTTTTAATGAGTTTTGTGAAGTGATGATAGCTAGGATCAAGATGATTTAGATGATGGTTACCAAATCTGAAATTAGAAGGGATACATTAGGAACCCACTTTTGACTTTTATTACTAGGTAAATATTTTAGTGCATGAATAAGTACTGGTTCAGGTACAGCAAGTAAACACAAAACACAAATTAAAATAAAATATAATATACTATATAGGATCTCTCGCTACCACGCACGCACGTTATGCTAAGCAGTAAGCACTAGTCAGTATAAATGAAGTACTGTTAGGTTAAAGTATAATAATACGAAAATGACTTACTTATTACCGAATACTGGAGAATGAATGACGATTTTACGGCTGGGATATTCTGTTCCAGTTTCCACTTTGCTCAATGTAATTCTAACAACATTCAAATCTTTATCTATTTACCTTCTCGTTTCATCATGTGTTTGCTTGGTTGAATAGCAATAGCATGTAGCAGGTACGTGGATACATGTGGAACATGTGATTGTGGTCTTCATGTGAAAAATGAACACCAAGTGCCGAATCCCAACTAAAAGATGAATTATTTACTGTTTATGGATGAGTGTAGCTAAATTGCACTCTGTGCCTCACGGTGGTGCGGTATATGGTATATCTATTACATAAATTACATCAGACATTATGTAACAGAACGGCAAATGCTTTACAATCCGAACATCACCACTTATTCACATATTGGAAATGCTTTATCCATACACAGCGCACAGGCAGGATTATTTTACTGATTTTGAGAATTTGCATGCAACACGACTCGACATACATACATACATGTAAAGTATTGTAAAGTATAGGCATCATGGCATACCACAACAGAGGCCCCTCATAATATAGCCTAATATAGGAGCTACTTTTAGTATAATTAACTTAGACCACTTCAGTCTCACATTTTTTAACATTTATAATGTACTATACAGCAGATTTTCAGAAAACGGTATGGTATTGCGGTACAAAACTGCATAATTTTTTTTTAAGAAAATAGTTTTTTGAACCCTTTAATAGCACACTTGATATAGTGCAAGTCCACAGGATCCCTTATTACCAATTTTTAACTCGCGAGTCATAATTAGTCATAAATATTTTCAAAACGGCAAGTCTGTTAACCGTTTTCCCAACTTAGTCATACTTTGCATTCTCTTGAAATTCTACATGGATAAAACATCTGCAGAATCATTAATCTGCAATTTAATATGACTACAAACATGAGACAATAATTAATAAGCACCTATAGATTAATGACTGGACTAATTAAACATTTTTATTACAAGCATTTTCCATGATGTATTCTAAAATTCATCAACATGGATTTGGATTAGGAATGCATATTATAGCGAATCAAGGAGGATATCGTTATATTCGTTCAATGAGCTGCTAGAAAAACTTTTATCAGGGAATTCGTTCAACAATTCGTTTTCTCAGTGTTTGATACAATAAGTTATGGAATTCAAGTACATGAAGGGTAAAAATAAGCACAGCTATCTCATTAGCTTAATTTTAACTGGCAAACTGTGGTGGATGACTTAGGTACCTACTCTATTATTCATGAACCTGATGTGGGAAATTATTGATAAGTTCCATGTATGCTCTATATGAGGCAGGTAATTGGTATAGGAGGAGGACTGTCCATTCTGGAGAAATAACACGCAAACAAATTCGTGACCATTTCCACCATCTCGAACAAACTTAAAAATACATAGAAACTCACGATAACGAATCAACGAATGGACAAATATTTACACACCCAGCCACTCAACTACATATAATACAGCACTAATACACCTGTAAGGTTGTAATACATTCAATTTAACACGAAATGACCACATACTATCGATCTTATTGATTTAAGAAAATTACCATACAATTTATTCCTTCATTCTTGAAATATGACAAGTTCGACAGTTTACGGCTTTACCTGCCTGTGATCTGGATGCAGCTAGATTTAGCCGTAATTTTAGATCTAAGCTTTCTACTAATTGGCCAAGAAATGTAATAATACTCGCTATTTTGTTACTATTTATCATTTAGGGATTTTCATCGCTTAGTTATTTCGAATTTGCATTCATAGACAGAAATTCAGAGAGTTTACTTAAAGATGTACCTACTAGTTTGATTGAAATTTTTCAATAAGTGTATTAAGGGACAAATTAAATAATTATAGTTTCGTGTGATGTACAAATCGATTTCTAATTGGAGTTCAGATCCTTACTACGCTGCGTCAATAAACAATAGTAGCATTATGGCTGGAAATGGAGCTGGAAAAATAAACATTATAAGTAGAGATAACAGTCCGGAACAAATAAAATCCCCTGCCTACCCAAAATCTCCAGGAGTCAGCAAAAGATATTGGAAATGGACATTTGTAGTTACTTTGGTGCCATTTTACCTGTGGGCAATACCAGTACATCTGCTATTCGGAAAACATAGAATAACTAACACAAAAGCTTGGCTCAAAAATCTATTTTCCTTCGTTCCAAATCCATGTTTCGGAGTTCTAACAATGATTCTCTTGTTGGCGACACTTGCTGGAGATGGATACCTCATTTATCGCATAGGTCACGTATTTTACGAGCTGGTGATTATAGCTAATCCAAATGAAAGTGGCCAATTTCTTTCGAACTTAAAATTCATTTGGCACATGATCCCCGTTGCTATTCCTGTCAACTATGTGTGGCTCTTTGGGTATAAAATTCGAAATTTGATATCTGCCTTTGATAAAATCGTCATCCCTGTCAGTAGGGATTACTATTCTGAAATTCCGCTTACAGTATCATCTTCCCCTTCGGGCAGAGTCAAACTTGTCATCATGTACATCGCGATAATACTCATTCACTCCATTGATGAGGTTCTCATTTACCACAAAGAATATGAAACAACGGAGGAGATATTCAAATCAAACTCAGACGTGGAAGAATGGAGCTATGCCATAATGGGTAGCATGTATTCTCTGCTGCTACCGATTTATGCCACACTTTGCTGGGCCGTAACGTATGAATTCCAAGTTTTGGCATCATACATCGGAATCCTCATGGAAGACAATCAACCTGCAAAAATCGAATTGCTGGATAACTTTAAGAGAGCCTACAAACGTGTGGCTGACCATGTGCTACAAATAAATCAGATTTGTAGCTTATACATGTCCTGGGTGTTTCCTGTATTGGGCTTGAGTTTGTACAATGAAGTCTTCAACATTTGGGAAGAGTTTATGCGAATTGCATTCAATAGTGACCCGACCCTAAACATAAACAGAGCCTCATTTATTAGAAGTCTAATTGGCAGTGTCTTTGTCATTCTACTGGAAGGCCTTCTTGGAATTTTCACGCTAGTTCAAGCCATCAAGGCTAATGATGAAGCTCGGTATCTTCATGTCTGGCTCAATGATTTTGTGACAACCCCGGAAGCCAACTTGAACCAAGAAACGTACATGGCGGTAATTGAATTTCATTGTTTTATTATAATTGCTTCTCTGGTAAATTATTGACAGAAGTTTTCATTTAAAATACATTTGTGATCATGAAGGTAAATTATTGTAAATCGTTTTTGATTAATTTCAGTTTCGAATGCTCAAGTACTACGTACACAGCCGAATGGAGCAGCCAAAACCAGCCTTGTTGTACATGTCGTTTCTGTCGTTTGTACCGTTCTTAAAAGCCAGAATGTTACAATACAACGTTTACCACTAGTGTAAATCTTACTATATCTATCTCTCCCAACTAATTATGACCATGCTAAAATAAGGTACCTAGTTACGTGAAAGAAAAAGTAAAGACACCAAAATAACTGACAAGATTATCACAGAAGATATTGGGATTTGGAATAAAAGAATTAAGCCTTTGTAAATAAAAATGTACTGCACACGCAAGGGAGTGAAAAGTTCTATTTTGACGATGATATAAGAATAAAACTTATTATGCACTGATTACAATTATAGGTATATATATGCATGTACATGATGCGAATACAAATGCATAGGTATATATAATTATTGTCCAGAGTAAATATTTTTGTGTATTCACTCTGTGTACCTGCAATAAAATTAAACGCTGTGACATAGACATACTCTAAATTAAATATCTATATACATGTATGTAACTTTTAACGCAACAGTACTACTAAATACATCTTATCTATCTACTATTTTCAGCTTCAAAACTTATAGCTTAGCTGGCATATTTGATTTTGGTGGATTTAAATCTGATAAGTTGCTACATTATACATGCATTGATTATAAAATTAAATAAACCATAGCAAGTACGGACGTACTTAAGTAGCAGAGCTGATATTGAAATTTTAAGTACCCTTTTAGAAACTAGAAACGGAACATTACTATTTTATATTGCCACTAATTTCATCAAACAGTACTACTAAATACATCTTATCTATCTACTATTTTCAGCTTCAAAACTTATAGCTTAGCTGGCATATTTGATTTTGATGGATTTAAATCTGATAAGTTGCTACATTATATATGGATTGATTATAAAATGAAATAAAGTTGTGATGTAAATTGTGTGTATAGCCTTAATGAAATGAATATAATATTTAGTCGTCTCAATTCATTTATGAATTTGGAAACAAGAGTAAAAGGATCTAAGGAGGTATACCGGCCGGTCATGCTCCAAATCTGTTTTCCTGACGGATTTGCTACAAATAAATTTGGAAACAAGAGTAGAAGGATGTAAGGAGGTATACCGGCCGGTCATGCTCCAAATCTGTTTTCCTGACGGATTTGCTACAAATAATCTGTCATGTCATGACTTGCATAGAATCACATAGAAAATTAATCTTCCTATTCCCAAAGGATTTCAAAAGTTATGTAGAGACAAGATATCTCGGCTCCTGTGGCCGTGTACATGCCCTGTACATACAAATCGTTAGTATATATCTGGTAAAGAATATTAGTATTAATGTGGTTGACTCTTATTTAAGTTTACGTTTATGTATGCGCCACAGTAGTTGGGAACTGGTTGTATGTGCTTATGTGAATGCAAAACAGCATACGAGAATCCGTATGAGTAAGATATAGAATAGAAGAGCAAAGGATAAACTAAAGCAGAGTAAGGTAGACAAATATCTGGTTTTGCAGAAAAATCAATAGTGGAACAGCGTATTAAGTGTCTAGCCCTATATTACACTAGCGCAGGAAATTATAAACAGAAGATAGAAATCCGCACCTTTGTATGGTGAAACTCCCTGTCATACAATCACACACTGTCACATCATTCCAAAAAACACTTCAAAAATCTACATATTCATGATTTTCAGCAAATATTTTTAAGATATTCTCAACAGACTGTTTGACAATTACCAAAATGAGCAACCCTTCATACGGAATCATCGAAGATGATGATGAAGACATAAATAATATTCCTTTGGCAGACGACGACCCGCAAGGTAATAATGTTTTCATACATTTATTATCAAAGTATGACGATTTTTATGCAATATGATTCAAAATGTTGTTTAAAAATTTAAATGTATCCATTTAAAAAATTATTTATTCTTAAGTCCTAAATGGTGTTCCAAATATTCCACAAGTGTATGGAAATCTCATTTTCTATTATTATTAATCACAAGTTTCATTATTTATTAATTTTACTATGAAAAAATTCTAAAGAAAATTGTAATGTTATTTAAATGTGTTTGTCCAGCTGTAATACCAGAAGGAGATGATTCAACTTCACAAGCAACAGATCCGACCACAACGGGACTCACAAGGAGTTTTGACTCTTTTCCTTCAACTTTTACCAACGATAGCTTATCCAGTGCCGGTCCTAATAGTAATTTCTAACTTTAGTTCAAAGAATGCTACTTATAAATTTACGAAGCGGTTATGGGTGTTTTTTTGTCTGTGTGTCAGGTCTAGATCCGGATATTAGTCAAGATGAGCAAGAAGAAAAGGCAAGCAGAATCGCACAAGTTCTGGAATTGCAAAATACATTAGACGGTAAGATATTAATTTCCCATTAGAATTCTTCCGTGCTTGAAATGAGTATTTATTTTCGAATTCCTTAATTTCAGATTTATCTCAAAGGGTTGACAGTGTGAAAGAGGAGAATCTAAAATTGCGCTCAGAGAACCAAGTGCTTGGCCAGTACATAGAGAGTCTCATGTCCGCCTCCAGCGTTTTCCAACCAACATCTCCCAAAAGCAAGAGAAAGTAATTTCAATTATCCTTAGCTAATTAATGCCTATGATTATTATTACATTACCTACTGTTCGCAAAGGATATAAGCTAAACTTCTTCACTAATTGATGACGTGCAGATGAATACTTATGACTCTTTGCTTATTATTAATAGCTGACCTTGTGAATCTTGTCTGTCAGTATAATAATTGTGAATTCATGCTAAAGAAGAGCAATATTTTCGTTATATTAAATAGATTTAACCTTGCACTGCACTGATATGAACATTTTTACTAATTAAACATGACCTGACAATATATGCTTACTAAAAGTGCCTGCTTTATATACTATACTAACTACTTGCTAACTTTACATTTCTCATTCTATACATAATATTTTAAAATTACAAATTATACTACCTGATCCAGCTATACTAGAGGTATTTAAAATTCCTTTTTATGATATTGCACGTTCACTTCTCATTTGAGACATTTTGTACATGCAAATCATTATATTATTTTCTGTTCAATACCTTTATATTTGTATTTATATACCTGTGCTATAAATTCCCATTCAAATTCTGTGTGCGTAATGGGAAAAGTAGAGAGTCAGTGCTCACTAATCAGAAAAAGCCTAGTCATGTACATATGTAAAAAAAATTATATTTGGCTTCGTTTGTTTGTCACTGTTATTTAGCTGTATTAATTATAGTTGTTACGAATGCTTTATTTGTTAAGGAATCATAATAATATGTAAATAAAATCTGAGCTAATCTAAATTTTGCCTAAGTTTGCTCGGCTGCTTTAAATTTGACTGCTATGAGAAAATGTCTGCTTATGTCTATTTCAATCTTCTATGAATCATATTATTATGAATAATGTAATGTTACAAATAATATTATGTAGGTAATT
>JABASI010005880.1:0-11643 GCA_019776505.1 Tomocerus nigrus
ACGATCATTATTAGATTCGGTTGGATAACAGTGTTATGTGGGTGTATCCAATTATACTACGAAATCCTCGGCAGAATATATGCAGAAGAAAACACAAAACTGAGAAAAATGCTTCCGTCGCATTACAGTAAACAATGTCAGATGGCATAAAAGAAAAGTAATTCAGGTGAAAGCGTACTACGGCCTAGGGACTAGGGACCTAAAGAAGCTAGAAAATACTCTCTGGAGAACTCTGAAATCCTTTCCTAAGCTACTTAATATAGATAATATTTACGTGTAGTGTAGGTGAGCATAACATGTTATGATGTTGTCTTTGTTATCTATCTAGGTATGTATATTATATTTATGTACCGTGAAAAATTCATGTCAAACAGTTGCATTACCTGTACAATGAAAAACAAGAGACAATTTAGTGTGGAAGTGTGTGAGATGAACGAAGCTTGAAGGTTAGTATAAATGTAGTGACGCTGTTTTCTTTATGTTTTTCTATGTTTCAGATGTCTGGCGATCCACTGGCCACTGCGATGTCAAATAACAATGAAGAAGGCCCGGGGGGTTATTCTGTGCATTTGGATATGGGCTTGTTTGGTGACACTTCCTTGGGCGATTTTCTTCGAACTGGTAGCAGCCGACGAGAAGCATCCGGATATAGAATTTTGTATAGAAGTGTGGCCGAAAGGATATGATGGCTCACTTTACTTTGTACTGGGTAACATGCTCCTCTGCTATTTACTTCCTCTTGGGATCATTACTGTGTGCTACATTCTCATTTATCTTCGCGTGTGGAGACGTCACGTTCCTTCTGACTCTCACCTGTCAAGGATCGAATTAATACATCAACGAGCCAAAGTCGGAGTTCTCAAGATGTTAATTGTCGTCGTTCTTGTCTTTGTCCTTAGTTGGCTACCACTCTACTACATTTTTACTCGAGTGAAACTGTTAGGCGGACCATTTTCGAAATTTGAGAACGACGTAATTGCCCTAGCTCTACCCATTGCCCAATGGCTGGGCGCTTCCAATTCCAGCATTAATCCAATTATTTATGCTTTCCTTAACGTCAAATTTAGAAGAGCTTTCTATACTCTTGTCAGTGGCAACAAATGGAGAAGAACCCCGACTCCTCATTACCAGAAACCTCATTTGACGCTAAAGAAATGTGTATGTCGCTCTCACACTTCCGTCTCCGTTTACAATGTCACAGAAGTGTAAACATGTTCAGACGCTTCTTCTACCCGGGGGAATAAGAATAAACTACCCAGCTCCATTCCCTTTGATCTCCAATTACTTATGTACTATACTCGTCTTAGGTATTACATTACAAAGCATAGTAAATCCATTCTTCTCGAACTACAATGAAATACTTACCACTATCATCCCTAATTATTTCCATTGTCATAATTTGGTGGTTAGGTTATCACAAAGTGTAGGAGGGCTTAGTAATAGAAATCTCTATTGTGTAACTAATGAAATATCCAAATATCTTGTAAATGTAATTAATATCGGTAGATCAAAGATGTTAGCATGCTCTATATATTATAGAATCTTTGTGGTGAAAGCACATTATCAATTAAAGTAACAAAAAGTGTAATGTACATGTGAAGTTTGTGAAGTACCTTCCTATTGAAAGATACAATTAATATTTTCAATTGTCAAAATTAGTTCTAAGGGTACTTACCTAGTTTCGATTGAAATTCGTTGCATTTTTCGAGGTGATAAAAGTAGTTGGTAATTGCAGTCATTAGTAGATCCACCTGCCCAAAAGTGAGTAGGTATTATTTATTAGGTAGTCACTATTCTGTAACCATTAATCAAAGATATTTAATCTAGGTATGTAGTATATGCTTGTGTCAGTGTATCTAATTAGTTTTCATAGACTTTCATATATATGTAGTTCACCCTTGAAATGGCATTTTAACATTGACAGTTGTGCATCAATGTGATTCGTTTGTAAAAACGTCTATATGTATAATGTTATGTATTCAGATCGTTATGTGTAAGATTAATATGTAAACTATCTAATTGGCTACCTAATTAGGCATCCCCCGTGTATCATATTATGCATTGAGTGTAAGGGCACTTGCTAAATTTTGTGTGTATCAATTACTGTGTAACAATGAAGGTACTACAGGTATCCTTATTCATGCAAAACGGATTTAATTATGGATTCTTGAAACTGTATGCCTAATTCGCAACAGCGAAGTTAATGGAAATATGATAATTGAAAATGTTTGGTGTTCGAGTGCTAGGCTATAGAAATAGCATTCAAAATCCCTTTGTTCGTATTACCTACGTCAAATAGCTAGAAAAGGAAGCGTGGATACCTAATTAACACTTCAGGTTGTTCAATTACTTTCCTTAAATAATTCAATTACAATTAATAAAAGAATCATTAGCAGTTATTTCCTAAGAAAACCCAATTTGACTAGACGCTGCCAATCATGAATTTAATTTGAAGCACTTTGAATAAAGGGTCTTGAATGTCTTGATCATTATTTCACTGTTTCGCTTCCTCGAAGGAAAGTTTCTGGTTATAATTAATTATCATCAAATCCTAAATCATAAAACTGTGAAAGAAATATGTATTTTATTCTTCCTGGTATGAAAGAAAGTAAAAGTAGCATGAAAGCTAGAATAATTTTACGTATTTGTTGTAGAGAAGTTTAATTGCAGATTGCAGGTACCTATACCTATAAAATTTAATAATGTAAGTCGAATGATAATGAGATCCAATCACTCAATGTTAATAATATTTACAGCTTTTAAAGATATTTAAAGAATTCCACCGTACTTTTACTGTCTGAACAAAGTAGTGTCGCTGATGACTGACTGAAATTTTAACTGTTAATTTGATCGTAGGCATAATGTATGTAGGTACGTGTTTTATATTAATATCTATAACTCCCGAATTCTATATTATGAATATCCGACATTATTATTTTCAAGCTGCAACGTATCCTACAAATATTTGATTTCCATCTGTATAGCAAATCAGTGATTCACTCATCAGTTCAGAATTAAGATATAGAGGGATATTGTACTATCGTATTTTTGCATGGGAGTGAATTTAACATACAGTAGGTATGTAACAGACAATAGCAGAATATGTTTATATCGCACATTTTTAAGCAAGGGTTCCTAATAAATTCCTATACCTATCATTTTTTATTCTTCTGCCCGTGCCAATACAGGGTCAAGGTCAATCGCCAGAAAAATTTATTGGCCAACTGATGAGATTGTTGAGTCGTTGTTGCACACGCAATTAAGTATATATTGTGCGTGTTGTCGTGTCGCACATTATAAGTATGCAGTTAATCATAATTCTTAATACGACTTCATGTATTTACCTAAGGTATGTAACAGGTTTGTATAATAGTATTATATATATAATACCTATATACAGGACAGTGCATTGCATACCTATAGAATATGAATGAATGGAAGTCTAATGAACACGGCTAACGTTATTCCAGCGTTGTTCCAGCGTTATTCTAGAACTTCTAAATGTGTTAATGTTAAAATATATAGGTATGCGTTTAGTATTAGATGTTTATAGATTGTAGCAAAGAAAAAGGAACCAGGTACACCATGTACCGAACCTAGGTGTAAGTACTACTCAATTCAATGTCGTGTGTAAGAGGGGCCTAGATAGAAGCCTAGAAGGTGGTTCTCAATTGTATACGTTTCACGGGTTGTGATTCTAATTACTAACTGTTTGCTATTACTCATTCTAAATGTTGTATCACCGACTACAATGTATTATGCTAGCTAATTGTATGTTGTATTTATGTATTTCCAAGAATGTGACCTAATGTAAGCAGGAATTTGATCTAATCTATCCTAATCAAATGGAAAGCAGAAATGTTAACGATGATCCGTACTAATTCTTTGTCTATGAATGTACTAGATATACTACCTTAATGTTTTGTCTTAAATTAAAAATCTCAAAAAGGGGAAGGCATGTCTCTATAAAAAGTCTGACTATCTGGAAAGGAGTAAATAAACGTTCGCTACCAAAAATAACCATTTGTTGCAACTCTATGAAATTTAATTTACTATCTTAAAATGTTATTTTCTTCATCTATATTGATTAATTCATACGGCACTGCTTGCAAATGGAAAGCTATGCATTGCACCGTGTATACAATCGTAGTGGCGTACAAAAGGCGTAAAAAACGTACAAACAAAAGATATCGTCAATTTCCCTTCGGGGCCAAAATGTCCTTTATCGAAGTTTTAGTCTACATATTTGAATTACAAAATGATCTTTTTGTAATTCAAATATTCTATATTCCAAAACTAAAGCTTTGATATTATATTATATGATATAGATAGGTATATAGGTACTTACATGCAATTCATTCTAAATGATTCTTAACATGATTCATAATATTCTTATGCATAAATCTAAAGAAATTGAACAAACCATGCAGCTTTTAAAATCGATCGTTGAGTAAACCNTAGGTACTTACATGCAATTCATTCTAAATGATTCTTAACATGATTCATAATATTCTTATGCATAAATCTAAAGAAATTGAACAAACCATGCAGCTTTTAAAATCGATCGTTGAGTAAACCAGCGTAGGGTTCAATCATATTGTATTACCAAAGAGAAAGGTTGAATAAATCTACGTTTGCATGGACTGCATCTATATTTACATTGCATGATTCTTTAACTTCTGCTTGTTTCAAATTGCATACGGCATTCTTTGTCTCCCGTCCCGTTGGTAGTTCGTTTAGGGATTCAAGGTTAGTAACATAAAGTTCTTCATGCTTTGTGTAAGAGAAAAGGTAAAGATACGGCGAAGAAACTAAAGTTTCTTTTGTTTGGTGTTGTTAACAACGTAATATGACACTTTTTGGAAATCTTTAGAACTCACACGTAAGGTAAGCCTTAATTACGTCGTTCAAAGTTGATTATTTTCTATTGACAATAGTTTATTGTATTTTGTACTGTCATACTTACAACTACATAATATGAATGAAGAGTAAATAGTATATGATCACACGAAATAGGAAATATGAACAGAAGCAGAGTTGTTTTATGTTTATTGCTCTTGAATGATTATACTGTGTTGGTGCGACACATTGAGGTTTACAATAAATTTACATCGGGCTTTCACCAACTTTCACTGGGGTATTTGAGATTTATCTGCCACGTTTAGACCTAAGTATTTCATCATGGATTTTTTTATTCGTATTAACAGCATCATACGTTTACTGGATGATTCCACTTTCACTTTCTCCCATCCAAATGAGTGAAAACCAGTATGTGCAGGTAAAAAATTGAAAAATATTTTCCTGTGGAACTTAATTATGGAAATATAAAAATAATCTAAATATATATATGTACATGTTTGAAATTTGAAGATAGACTACCTCTGAGCTATAGTAATATGTCTATAGTTGCATGCATGATTCGGTTACATAATGTTACATATTTAATATGACATAATATATTATTGTATAGAAATTCAATTTTGATGTAACGAACGTCCCCGTTCTATATGCTGACTTCTTATGAAACTTTCCCTGTATCAAAATGAAGTTAATAGTTAGTGGTAAAAATTCTGATGAAAGTGTTATATTGAGTTATGGAGTGGAAATGGTGTGTTCACTGAATGTGCATATGTAATATCACGTTTACTTATAATACACTTACCATTAGCCCAAAGCACCTACAACCTACATAACCAATAAAATGTGTATGGAATATTTGTACAAACCTACATCAAGTCATATTCGTAAATGACAAAAATGATGAATTCCAGATGTATTTTGCAAAACGCCTTAAGCTAAATCCACTATCTTTTTATTAAATCAAAGTCATACATATATAAATGAAATAGGTACTCGCCCATGAATATGAAAATGGACAACATTATGAAGATATGGTTTATCAATAACATTCCGAAGAGAAAATGATGTTATACTTAGTTATGCAGTTCCATTACAAGGCTAGCGGAGCCGTACTATTTGGGTATGGAGCAGAATACATAACAGTAAAAGTAAGTCGGCAAGTCAACTCCACACACACACATTTAGCAAATCCACACTGTAATTGCCTCGAGCTAAAGTAAATAATTGTACAAGGGAGCAATTTAGACGAAGGATTCTATCCGGGAGGGTGAATTGTGGTCGCAGCCGATTTATTTGCAGAAATAAAATAAGACACATACCTACGCACTTACTTGCATTAGGTGACATACTTCAATGAAAGGTGCGCATATACATATTATTTGCACTAGGCGAATACATAATGTTATGACACTTTCAGTAGAAAGTCTATACTATATATTCATGACTATGAAATCTTGTGAAGCGCATCAGCGAATTCAGAAAAAAAATTATTTCCTTTTACGGGGTCAATGGCTTTTAATAATGAAACTCTCAACTCTACCGAGAAACTATGTACTTAGGTACTTTATGAAAACCAGTTTCATTTTGATTTCTGGGAACCCATCCTAGTACATGAAATGAAACGTTTGTAACAGAAAACTTTTTGGTACAAGTATTATACATAGCATTTGGGCTTATTAAATAAATATCTACGAGGTGTATCAAAATGAACATAGAAACTACCTGGGGATAACGTTCAGAGTAACAAAGTACAAATTAAGTATTATATATCCGAGTTAGGAATACCCTGTAAATTCAATTGTTGTAACTTCACTAGATAATCATAATAAGCAACCACAGAATGTCTCAAACATTAATAAACTGATTTCAAAATCTGATTTTCTGCCAATTGCTCAGTGTCCTGAGTGTACGCTACGACAAAATCCAGACGTTATAATCATAATAAGCAACCACAGAATGTCTCAAACATTAATAAACTGATTTCAAAATCTGATTTTCTGCCAATTGCTCAGTGTCCTGATTGTACGCTACGACAAAATCCAGACGTTATATGGCAATAGCACACCTGGCAAATGCTTGGCCACCTTATTTTCCTTTATTTTTCCTTTATTTTCCTCCTTCGAATTAGATTTTCAGTTCTAATTCCTTTTTGAGTGGGTGTCCTTCAAAATCTTTTGTCGTTTTAGTATCATATTGAGGACTGAGAATCATAGTAGGGGAAAGGTCATCGGCGACCCTGTAAATTCAAAATTTTGATGATAATGTGATAACAGTTACAAGGTATACTTAAAGGCTTAGGCTACTAAGATATCCACTCAAGTATTTATACATATATGTTCAGAGAAGTGGTACACAAGTGTTTTCAGGAGTAATAAATTGAGATCCGAATGTGGTTGGTCTTGGTTGTTGGCATAATATAGTTAGTAATTCTCATGCATAGTGAACAAGCTTTTGGATTTTGTTGCAAAAACCTGCATCTGCAAAATCTGCCTGCAATGAAAGATTATATTAATTTCTGACGAATTATGCGCTGCTCCGGCATTTAATTCGTAAATTCGTAATCATGAGCTTATTATTGTTTCTGAGTATTTATGTCATGCACACATTCCAGATGCAATCGCAAAGTCAAAGCATTACATACATAGCTTTACAAATTACTATAGGTATCTAAAATAATGACAACTATGTTTTTATACGAAAACATTTATATTATTATTATATACACGTTAACTAAGTCAGAGCCACACACGTATACGCAATATTACAAAGTGGTTTTCAGAATTTCTTTTAAGCATTATTTGCTCAAGAAATGTCAGGCTAAATTACACATGTGTACATATGTCAAGTGAAAGAGTCTGCTTTGAAGATTCTGTAACAAGATAATGACAAGATTTCCAGGAAGAATTTCCCAAAAGCCCCCAACGCACTCAAAAAGATTATTTCGAAAGAACCAGACACATACATACATGGCAAAAAGCATGAATATGAGCTCACATTAGTGAATATGAGAGCCTTGTGAAAATCAGGACACATATTTTATTTATCTGAATGAAAGTTGAAAGTTCCAACAGGTCAGCTTTGCTAACAGTAAATCCGACGTACTCTAAATTTCATGTGATGTGAGATGTGAGGATGTGACGTAGGTAATTCCCTATTTTACGTTAAAACCGCGTACAAATTCCATCTCTTTATGGATTGCATTTCCATTTGGAATTAATAACTGTTATATAGTTGTTTTTGCAACGGCTGTTGAAATGCAAAGAGCTCCCAAGAGAAATTGTCTACAGGGATAACATTCCAGTTACATACCGTTTTTATTGTGTACTCTTGTAAACTGGTGTCTGGTTTGCTGTCTGATTCTTTAGAAATGCCCGTGTATCTATATTTTCTTTACAAGGACGTAATATTCAATCCAATATCAAGCATTGCCAGTCGTCCACAGACATGAAATCAGATGAAAAGCAAACACCTTTGCATACCAACAGTATATAAATACTGCAGATATGAAGTTAATGAATAAACATGAAATATAATATTATGCAGTTAATTACACATCGAATCGTTACACTACATTCAGGGGATTGCAAAAGTAACCGTACGACTTTCTCCATGTAAATCACGGCATTTCGTCTTTTCACGACTAATTAGTACACCAACTTTCCAACTTTCCGCTGGTTAAACTTTCAGTTAATTTCCAGTTTATTAAAGGTGAAGAAATGTGAGAGAAGTTTAATGTGCTGGAAAAGAGTTGAATTTTGTTGTTGTTTTCAGGCATTAAAGAGGAAATGAAATTTTCATGGTGAATGTCGTGTGACAAGATACTTCTGTATATCCCTATACAATACAGACAAAAATATATAGCTAAAAGATCTACAAAGTTCCCAATGTTTAATTTCCATGCGTAAAGTCTCAAATTGCCAGTTTTAGACTTGGTGCAATTGCGAAACTTTATACGGAACGGTGTTTGACCACGAAAGGAAAATTTTAATTCCCCCGGTACATAAGGAAACCTAAGGGCACAGAACATAAGGGAACCATTTAGAATGACTTTGTATTTATTTGTAACACCATGATTATTATAATGAATGGGCAATAGCCGGAAAATATATGAGCATCTCTTTCTCTTATGCAAATAACATAAAATTTTAATATTCTTGCAGTTTTGGTTCCGTAATTCGTATTTATATATACAATAACACTATAACTCATCATCATTTTATCATGTAACTCACATGAATTATTCCTAGTTAATGCAATAGAATTGAAAATTAATCAGTATCAGAATATACATTTAGGTACATGTAAGCGGAGTGCGGGAAAAAGAGAGGGGGAAGAGTATCTACAGTCCTTGATCAACGTCGTGGTGTTTTATTTCATACATTGTGCAGATACACCATATAGTTCTACTCCGTAAGGTATGCAATTTAATTGTGAAATCGGTTTATGGCGAGGATACCCAAGAGGGTAGGATGATATTTAAAATTAATATCCTCTGAAGACGAAATTTTTATAACTTCAATATGAACTATCTGTATATAAAATACGTCCCAACCTTAATTGAACATTTGAACCCAAGGTCATTCACACTGTCATAATCACATCATAATCACATGCAATTTAATGAGGGGGAGGGTTTACTTGCTTTCCAGGAGGAACTATATGGTATGAAATGTAATTAGCAGCATCACCAATATAATCATGATATTATGAACTTATGGCTTGCAAATCTATTAACATAACATGCAAATCCCAACCTTCTTGTCAACGTTGCAATTATATTTGTAATACAGATATAATAGTAATTACGTGGTATGGCATGAATAGAATGAACTAGAGTTAAACGGCACCACATGACAATAATAGTATTGACAAAATGAAATCCGCGTGTTTAAAGTGACTGTTAATATATTCATCATAAGAATATTTTGCTCCGTTCATATGTGAATATTCAGAGTTTTTTCTCTCTTTCATTGTAAATATTAAAGTGAAACATGAAAAGGTAGAAGGACAAGATAAGTAGTCGTATTCATATGTTTCGCGTTGATCATTTTGTAAAACTGTGAAACTTATATAGTATACCGACTCCCTACTGATGACTGATAGTGAAAGTTTTATTTTTATTTTGTACGCGTATGCAGAAAACTTGGTGAACTGAAATGCGGAAAGGATCTCACAATAGCAATTATTGTGGTTTTGTCAGTCCGTATAGCATGTGTAAGGCGACATAAGTGAAAGTAGGCAAAAATCCGTGCTATACAACTTACTATACAATAATGTAGGGAGGAAGTTTGTTGGAAATAAAGTTTTCCTCCGTATCAATAGAGATTGTCAAGTTAGCCAGCAGAGTTGAGTTGAGTTTGCTACTTGAATAGTAAATAATATCCTGGAAGGAAAAGTTATTTGAGGCATTGCTTGAGTGACTGACTGCTTTCACTCTCTATACCGTAAGTAGGTTGTTTCTTTAGATATAGGTACGTACAATGCATTCTTATCAGGATCGTGTCGTGTGTGTCATGTCAGGTAATACCTAATTCTTATTTACTGTTTTAGTATGCATACCCAGAGAGATAAAGAATGTTCACTGAGCTCATCTTCTCAGAAATAGGAATTGGAATCGGGTGGGGAATGGAATTATTTCTTCCTTTTATCTTTTATATACTCCTTTGTCAACTCTGCTCTCCTTTGTGACAACCACTGACAACCCAGTTTCCCAATGTCGTAAAAGAGTACGAAAGAGTTTGCCATGATTGGATTCTAGTTGCATTGCTACTGGACTATGGTGGATTAGAAGTCGACCACAGGTCATGTGTATCAATGCACACTTTCTATTGATCTAGCTTTTAATGTAATACACGTCACTGTCATTTTATCATTACCTATATCACAGCCGCCCCCATGCTTTTTCATTAACGCTGTCAACTTATACAGCAACAACAGAGCGCTGAACTTTATATTGAGTTACATGACAAAACTCATGACAAAATTACTGGACAGAGTAAATAAACACTGGACATATTTACACATCTGAAGGAAGTCAACTTTAATGTATTTCCTTCCTTTCACACACTATCTCTTGTTTATACACACATACCTACCTAACCCGGGCAAAGCAAGGTTTCTGGGTATTCCTGTATACCTATGACATGGCGCGCTAGAAACCTTATTATGACTTTCACGATGTAAATGGCATTTCGACTTTTCAAATCTTAATTACGCGTAAAAACAAAATTCGCCCCATTTCTAGCAAATTAAACCTTCATTTCACTTTCATACTTACAAAAGTAAACGCTAGAAATGGCACAAAAATTTTGGCATAATGGTATAAAACGTCAAAATTTCATTTATCCAGGAAAAGTCATATTATGAAAGGTTTATACATAATTTCAAAAAATACAGTTCATGAAGGTAAAAGCAAGTAAATAATGTCATTGTAACTTTAAATCTACTGCAAAGCATTAATTTCGAAGGCCACTTAATTTCAAGTTAATGTTTCATGACTTTCAAAATGTAAGGTAAATGTGGATCGTGAATCATTAATTTAAAGTTGTAGTGACTCTTATTATAGAACCTTTTTATGCTCTTTACTCTTTGCGATACTCTTTGTGATATTCCGAATGTTCCGATACGAAAGAAAAAATTTCACATAGGTAGGTACACAGCAGTGAAAGTGAAACGTCTACTTTGTAGTGTCGCTCAATTTAGAATTTACATAATTGGGAATATGGAAGTTTCTCTTTTAATGCTAATTCCAAACTTACGAAACATTCGCAACATCAATGAAAT
>JABASI010005881.1:0-11642 GCA_019776505.1 Tomocerus nigrus
AATAATATTGGGAATTATATACTTAATGGTTCATTAAAATAACTTAATTTCTCTCTAAAAATAATTAGCCTTCAAAATTAAACTTTTGAATTTAAAAAAAGAAATAGTCTTAAGAAATTACCACTAAGTCCTTGTTCCACCATTCATTTATTTCTTATTTAAGCATTAAATTAAATAATTAATTAAAATTAAATAATATTATTATTTTAATATAACCTACTTGTCTCTAAAATTTTAATTTGCTATAATAAATTGATGTTAATTATTTTTATATTAAATTTCCTTCATGGACTGGAACTTAGCTACAAAAATAATTCGACGCGACATGAAATTAGTTTTGATTTTCGAATTTAAGTAAGCTGATTAAACCTGACTCAAAACTCATTTGCTTTATAAAGAATTACCTTAATTGGTACTTAGACATACACATACTTAGCATCAGCATAAGATTATGTAATATTATTTGTATTTGTTTGTTTGCATTACATAGGAAAAATTGAGACGATGGTACTTAAACAAAAGGGTAGGTAGTAGTAGAGTGTAGAAAAACAGAAAGTATGTAAATAGTGCTCACATTTAATGCATAGATAGGAATTGTGCAAGTTAAGGTGCAATCTACAGATAGAATGCATGCACAGTTTACGTTCTGCGTCTGACTGCTAGAATGCAAAAAAAAATGGGATCTACTACTAGGGATCTACTTCTCGGTATTAGCTAATAGTCAACATAGGATTGAGGGCTACCCAGTAACACGACAACTCCACTCATGTTTAAATAATTATAGTGTAGCCAGCCACACGGAGAAAAACCTCAGCCATGACCATTTACACCGGCGGCGGCTCATAATAGCAGTAGCCTCAATATAAATGCCACTTAACTAATTTCCGAAGGCCTAAAATAAAGTATATAGACATCCACTATTTCTTTGCGCATGCGTCCCGCGAACTTGAAGAGCAGCAAAAGCATATTGGGCCGTAAGGAATGTAGAAATTCCAAAGGGATACCGAGAAAACGTTTAATTTAGCTGAATAGATGGAAATGTTTGGAGTTTGAATGGCCCGGGAGTGTTTGCTAATTTCGGCGCTTAGTTTTAATCAAAAATTGCAATTTTTATGAGGCATAATTTGAAAAATTGAAATTTGGCTGTGGGTGGGAAGGAGAGGCTGCTTAGCCCCAATGCTGTGCCCCCTTCAAATCCTTTGGCGCCCTTTTCACCCTTCAATCTCACACTAACATCTCAGATTAGTGGATGTCTATACCTGAAATACAGTAAAACATGTTTGAAATCCTTAGAAAAACCGGAATTCTTTTTGCATGTCTTATGACGGCGGGGCGCGGTGGCGGGAAACAATGGCAGAGGCATCCTCTCCGATTATTGGGGTCTTTTCTTATGAATGTATGTAAGTTAGTTACACATTTCGGCATGCCCGGTATGTATCATATGTATTTTTGTATAGGTATAATTATTATGTCTATATATAAAAGCAATAATAAGCTCCTTTTAGTAGAATGCTAAGTCGTGCCGTGCTACGGATATTATAATAACAATAATAAGTATATGCACCTTGGTTGGTAGTAATAAGGTAGGCACCTATTTATGTATAGTTTATTTATATATTCATTTTGGTAATACCGATAAATGCACAGGGATAGTAAAATATTCCTTATACTAATAGAAAAAGGTTCTATGTTGTGTATATAAAAAGATTGCATATATTGTTATATGATGTTGTTGGGGACTTGTAGTGTGTGGATGTATTTTCAAGATATAGAGATGAACACATAGATTCTGGTGCTGGAATAACGTAACACTGTTATAGCTTCTCGTTGCATTATAGTTGCATTGCATCTTGCACTCCTCCTCACTAAACATAAACTCAGAGTTACTCTACTCAACTGAAAACTCAACTCCATTCCATCCACAAACAATTCCATCCAAACTAAACACACAGTCTCAGTCAGTCTCACAGTTGAAGTGCACGGAGGAGCAGACACACACACGGATTCACAATTTCCATATTCGAACTTGGACGAGAAGCGAGTGTAAAAAAGCTGCAGGCTCTCAACTCAACTGCTCAACTAATTCAAGAACACACTACAAGGTAATATTATTCCATTAGTCCACTTATTTACTTTCACAACTTAAAATATTAAAATCTTCCCTTCCTAGCCACTGATTTTAACGCAGTTTTCACAAGAATATTCTTTAGCACACCCTTTGTAGCATACTTTAAAATAAAGACAAACCATAACGTTTTTTTATACTTAATTCCCTAAAATCCGAACAGGTGCGGTACACATTTCCTTGAAAGCATAAACCTACTATTACTATAACACTATATTATATGATATAACTCACTATAACTCTCAGGTGGCACTATATAACTAGGTATATAGATATATACATGTCTCACAATAATAGCAAGTTTATGCTAACACGGAATTTATAACATTTATATACACAAATGATTTATGACGAAAGAAAGTGACGTCATTGTCATTACTAGTACAAATTATAATATTTGCATATTACAATTTATAATTTAGAAAAACATAGGATATTATTTCTTCTCGGAATTATTTTTGTGCACATCCTACAAAGTTTTACAAATAACAGACTTATATTATTAGCACAAACTGCCTATAATATCAGATGCAAAAGTATTTGTTGTTTATTTATATGGACCTATTAATTTTATTATATGTACCAAAATATATAAAAGTATATTAAATATATCTAGAAACAAAGTCCAATATAACTTGGGATGATAAGCGAAATCAGTCAATAGCGGCTTATCAGCTGCTTTTCCGCCGGTACAATTTCGTTTTTTACCACAGTCGATCTTTACATGATTTTTATTACACTCTTTTTTTAAAAACATTAGTCTTTTCTTTGTCATACTTAAATATTATTCATTTCATTATGCATATTATTTATGTAGTATATGCGAATGCATTTATTTAGACTTTGACAACTGTAAGTAAGTAATTGATTTATTATCAGAAGGTAGTATATAGGTATTTATCTATCTGTGTACATAGAATGGTCGTCACCGGGTTAAATGGAATGGAAAACCTCATTGTTTTCTTTAGAATTTCTTTACGACTAAATAAATCTATAGAATATTTTCAAAAAAAATTAATAGCAAATATTATGGAAAAATGTTATAGTAATATTATTGAATTTTTTAAAATAATACTTGGAAAAAATAATAATACTAGGTAGGTACTGTGGAAAAAACATTAGTATATTAAAATGTGGAAAAATAATAGTAATAGTGTGGAAAAAATACTAGGTAATATATATAATTATGGAAAAATAATAATAGTAAATTATGGAAAAATAGTAAATTAGGAAAAATAGTAAATTATGGAAAAATATTAATATTATGGAAAAAATAATAATAATAAAATGTGGAAAAATAATAATATTATGTTATGGAATGACATTAATATAAAAATCTGGAGAAATAATAATAATAATATGAACAATTATATGAAGCTATAGAGTGCATGCTGTATGCCTATAGTTTAAAAGCAGATAAGATATTTGCAAAATATTCCAGAGGATTTTTTTATGCATGAGTCAATATTACATGACGCATTAGAATACATTATGCATTTTAAAAGGTAATCAATAAAATGCTCTGCAACTGTTTGATGGATGTTTATTGAACATTTTAAGAAATTCTTTGCATGACAGGTTCAAGCTGTTCAGGTAGTCGTGGAACTGGTAATCATGTGTGGGTATTTGACTTTGTCTGTTGGCTTGGGCGTATTGACTTATTCTGCGTAGGTGGCCACGTTTTTATAGTTGAGCAAGCTCTTGTAATTTAAAGGCAGTCTATTTAGTGAGCATACTATGCACCATGTGTACTATGTACAACTTAAAGTTGTCGTAATCCAATATTTTAAAACCTTTAAGAAGACATTTACCTAATCAAAAATAATACAAGTCTGTCTGTCTACAAAATGATAAGCTGTAGAATTACGTCAGGCAGTTTTATATTAATAATCATGTAATCATTTTGCTTACATTGACTAAAACTGTGAAGATCATTATGCAATGGATGGGCAATGCAAATAAATGACTCATTATTATGTAATTGTAACATAATAGCTCTGTAGGTCGCTAACCTTCATTTATCTTATCAACTTTTATGAAGGAATGACGGATATATACGTTTATACCTAAGTGCAAAAATGTGCTTAAAATGGGCGATATTAATTAAAATGTAAAATTATGTCAACAAATCTTTAAATAACAAGAAATTCTTGCTGCATCATCCATTTAATGACAACAGTAGTAAGGGGAGTGCGTAGCCACAACCACACCCAGCCATCTTGGCTTCTAAATGCTCCGACAATTATTAATTCTAGTTTACTGTTAATTCGATTTACTTAATTATGAGAATTATTACACACGTAAAAAGGAGAATTAACGCCTCATACCTTTCCTATGTTAAAATATCAAAATCTAGTAACAATAAACTGATGGGTTTGTCATGTAGTGTAATTTAGCTCACGTTTTACAATTGAAAAAACCCAAAATAGCATTTTATTTTTTCCTAAGTGAAATTAATATTAAAATATTAATTGACCGAAAAATAAAACATTATATATTATTTTCATTTTATGCTAGGTAATTGTACAAAATTAAAATTATTTAACTCCGATAGTCAAGACAGGCGAACTATATAGGAAGAAATTAAGGCGGTCACAATTCACTAACAATAACTTATAGGAAGGAAAGCCAGCTCATCCTAATCCACTATCCTACTATCCTCCCACGCACTCGTCGACCGACTCACACAGAAACACACAGTTCCATAGACTTTTTAATGCAAGCCCTAGATCATTAAGCCAAACCTTCCTCGTACAAACAAAATGTGCTTATTTTCTGTTTCTTCTTCCTCGTACCTAATTACAAAATAACAGCCAGAGAATTTATACATGCATTACAGTATACCTATGTATACAGAAAGTAAAGTCCATTAAAATTTTAAAACATTCTCTGCAAAAGTGCACATAATAAATTCACACGAAATTATGTAAATGTGGAAGCATAATATACTTTTCCTATTATAATTAAGTAACTAGAACAAGACAATTAAAAACTTTATATTTTGTTTTTATAAAAAAATAAAGATTGCACGTTTTCCCAATATTTTAGTAGACTAGATGGTTTTGGGGTGTGGGTCCTGCGTGAGTCACGCCAGATATTACTTAATGACTTATAGAGTGGGCCTTGCTTATAGACATCCACTAAAAATCTGAGACGTTAGCACGAGATTGAAGGGTGAAGAGGGCGCAAAGGATTTGAAGGGGGCAGAGCTTGGGACTAAGTCTCTCCTTCCCACCCAAAACAGCCAAATTTCTATTTTTCAAATTATGCCTCATAAAAATTGCAATTTTGGATTAAAAATAAGAGCCGAAATTAGCAAACACTCTAGGGGCATTCAAAATCCCAAACATTTCCATCTATTCAGCCAAATTAAACTTTTTCTCGTAATCCCTTTGTCATTGTACATTCCTTACGCCCCAATGTTCTTTTGCTGCTTCAAGTTTGCGAGACGCATGTGCAAAGAAATAGTGGATGTCTATTCTAGGATCATTTGTCATGTCAAGTATTTATTTTGTTGTTTTTTTGCAGCCTTGCAATATAAGTGAAGATGGATAAGCGTATTCCTGTTCGTTTAAGCGATGCTTCTGTCCTGGACACGGAGTTTTCTTCGATCAGAGAAAGATTTGATGCTGAGATGCGTCGAATGGAAGATGAAATGAGCAACTTTAGAACACAACTTCTCCAGAGACAAGATAACTTTTTCTCATCCTCCACAGCACAGTCTACCGCCAATAAGACGACAAGCAGGTACTCCATTCACTTACGCCACTACTAAACGCCGAAATTGTAAACTTTCAAATAGTAATAATACCGTATAACTCGAATTAGTTCACCCCCTCCATATATAATTCCCGCCTTTAGGTCGAACTATTGTGTTTTCACGAAAATGGGTCCCCGAATACCAAATTTACATTTAATTTACAATCGCCCTGGGGGTGAACTATTAAAATTTCGCATTATATAGGCATTGGTGAAACTATAGATCACCATGGTGAACTAAATCGAGTTATACAGTTATACGGTACCTGTATATATAGCTAATTAATAAAAACTTTACATGCTAATCCATAAAGAGTAGCTTAAAGCTTTTCAGATCACACTTAAGGCCAAGCCAAAAGCATTGCAGGCTACGTGATTCCGTTTCTAGCAACACAAAAATAAAAATAATCATCATCATTATTAAATTGTGAATATTTTAAGGGTGATTCTCAATGGGCAATGTGAGAATATTGACAGGAATGTATTAAACCTCCCATCTATCGCAATTTTCCCCTGAACGATACGAAACTTTCCGTAGAAAATGTGATTTGATATTATCTAGCAGGGCACCCGAAGACCAAAAGTGATTGTTGCCGACGGTTTTACACATTTCCCTGGAACTTTGAACATTTTTTTTGAGCACAGTTTAATAGCGTTCGGCATGGAAAATTGTGAGCTGTGGAACATTTCTAATACTTTCGCTTCCCTACTCTTACAATGCGCATTATGGGAGTCGCCCTTTAAAATTATGTTATTATTATTATTAATAGGTAGCTATACGTTAAGTAGGTACCTACATAATAGGTGTATAATGATGATCTACCTTCTATTTTGTGTATATGAAAAATGCTTAATAGAAATAGCTACTACCAAATTAATATGATTTACCCGGTCGTATCTTAATTACAGTAGTTGTCAATAAAACAGCGTTGCTGAGAGGCTGCTTGCTTTGTGCGTTAATCACACTATAATGAGTCAGTCCATATAGGTATAACAAGAACAGTAGAGGTAGTTCATACTGGAACCAAGAAAGCTATCATCAAATCAACCCTGAAATGAGATAATTATTAAAAGTGAAAGCATTCAAAAGAAAATAGTGTTAAGGCGGGCCTTCGAAAAATGTTTTCTTCCCGGGACCGGGAAGGACGACCTACCCGCTTCCCGGGAAGGATTCTTCCTGATTTCCCGGGACCGCCGGCCCCGCGTTGAAAAAAATTCCCAATTTTTCTGGCGGGAAATTTTCTTCTTTCCGGATTTTTACCTTTTTCGTGATTTTTTTCCTTCCCGGGAAATTACCTTCCTTCCTTCCATCCCGGGAAAGTAGCTTCCTTCCCGGGACCTATGGTCCCGCATTTTTCGAGGACCCGTGTTAAGGATTGCTATCTACATGACTGCATACAGGAGAGCGCAATTATTTTGAAAGAAAGTAAATATAGTTGGTTCAGTCCAGCAATGTAGATATATTTTATTGACTTTTTTGGAAGTGATGTCATTGATAGGTAAAGCAAGGTCGTACCCGCTGGGCGGTCGCAATATTTAAAAAATAATAATGACATTTAATAATAATTATATGAGTAAAACTCACACAAAAGCATCTAGCTTAATAGTAAGTCGTGCATTGTACTTTCGGCGGAACACCACTATACTGCACTGCTGCATGCACATGCACACACACACAGAGTCATGCCCGACATATTTTATTAGGTGTAATGTACTCGTCTTCTGTGATAACCGTCGGCTTCTAATATTTATATACTAGCTTGCTGGACTCAATGGCCTCAGACTTATTGAGTAATAAACGAATGGATGACCTTTTGGCCTCCGCCTCTTCTATCTCTTCTACTAATAAATCTACCACTTCCACTTCTTCATCTATGCTCAGGTGCTCAATGCTTTCTTTCTGTACATATATTCTAATACTTTCTATATTACATATTTATTCTATACAATAAACGGAAAATAATATTACAATTAATTACCATTGATCATAACATTTCGGTAACTACTTTAAACTGTGTCTAAACCCTGTTTTTTTTAACTACATACTACTTACTACTGACTAATATGAAGGTATATTTTATTATGAATGTGTAAATAAACCATCCAAGACGGACGTACTTAATTAGTATTGGACAAAATTGATATTTTCAAACGACATAAGTTATTTGGATCTGACCAGCCCGTCCGGAGGACGGGTCATTTTCTAGTTTAGTTCCGTATACCTATCTGCGTGGACATTTATTTTCTCCGCGTTTTTGGCGTACAGACAATAGTATTATTCCAATACTAATAAACCAGTTTCTGGTTATCAATGGGGGTCTTATCACCTTATCTTATCTTAGAAAGATCTTATCATAAAACCCGGACCGGAATACCCTCCGACTTAAAGCAGTGGGAAAATAGATGTCTCTAAAACTTGAACTTGAGACTAGAATGATATTACCTACAGTAAGTGGCGCCAGAAACCATTCTTATGAATTATGCCGTTTAAATGCCATATCGACTTTTGTCACACCTCAAAGCACACCAAACATTTTTCGCCCCTTTTTCGGAATAAAAGTTTATTATTCTAGAAATGGCGTAAAAATTGTTTTTTGTATGTTTGTTGGTGCAAAAATCTGATATGACAAAATCATAGGAATGGTTTCTAACGCCCCGTACTGTAGGTGTAAGGGTGTAACAATATTCTCACAGTATATGTATCCCAAATGATAAGACATTATAATGACATGACCTACGTACGACCTACTTAATATTATGAATAATCACAGTCAGTCAGTGTGATCAGTTACAAAAGTTATTTATCATTGCATGTAGTAGAGTGATGTTATGTTATGATTATGATGGTAATTTAATTTTAAATTATTATATTAGAATTTGTAAATGCTCCGAATAATATTATTATGCTTTAATTTTAATGCTAATAAATTAAGATGGACTTGCGACAGGGCGGGGCAAAGAAATGAAAATTAAATGATCTAATTTATTAATTTGTAATTACTAATTTTGTGATAGCTCTAACACGGGAGGAAGCGTTTTGGAAGGACTCAATAGTCCACTGATTCAAGATGACGGAGACGGTAAATCTTTGAAGCTAAGGTTTGATGTTAGCCAATATGCTCCAGAGGAAATAGTTTTGAAAACTGTGGACAATAAATTACTCGTATGTACCAGATTTCTTGACATATAAATAAATAACTTTAATTAATTACGGTGCAACTACTAATGTTGATGTTACAATATTAATGCTTTTGTTATACAATATCACAGGTGCATGCAAAGCACGAAGAAAAGTCGGAGACAAAGTCCGTGTATCGCGAATACAATCGTAAGCTCTTTTGATATTATTTACATTAGTATTGAATTTTATTAACCATTGTATAATACGGTTTCAGGAAAAGAATACATTGGGTGCTTGCTCAATTGCATACAGTCCCATTTTTTTCAATTTTTTCTCAAAATTTTGCAAGTTCGATTATTACAATCGGTCGAGAACTATTCCTCTCCCGTCTGTAGGACGGGTCAAAAGTCTAGTTGTACTATTAGACAAAATGTATTTTGTGCCAAAGTCAAAAACTCATGAATGGACCATGTTACCAAGAATTAAGTATAGTGTCGCCAAGAATTGTCGCCAACCGTAAAAACTGACCATATTTTTATGTATAAAATATGTAGTCGAAAGGTGATGGTAATTTTTTGGGTGGAGCCACGCCGTTTGTAGGACGATGGTATTTGTTGTTGGTACAACACAGGTGACGAAAAACGACTGTTAGCTTCTCATGTTCTTGTCCCCGTCACCCGTGGCTTATCCTGGAAAAACTTAGTCACCTGTGTTTCCCAAAATCATCATCGTCCTAGAAACGCCTTGGTGAGGTGCTTTTTGGTGACGTTTCCGTTTTGAGAAAGCACATAGAGGATGGTCATGTTATTTCCCGCCATAGCATAGCAAGGACCTAAATTATTTTCTTGGTTGCAGTAAATGGCTGTATGATAATTTTTGAAATAATTACTGTAAAAAGGCATAAAAGCATTAATTTGTGAAAATTGAAATTGAGATAACAATCGAGTTTTTTTGTTAACAGGAGAATTTTTGTTACCGAGTGGAGTGAATCCAGAGTTAATTCGTTCAAGCTTGTCCAAGGATGGAGTTTTGACTGTCGAGGCGCCCTTACCTCAACAAGCTCTTCCCCCTCCAAATCAGTCCATCCCAATAAAATTCTGAATCACATCCTCGACGCCGCCTCAGCATTATTATTAAATGTTATTAAACTACTTATGCAATATTAGTTACTAGGAAATGAAGAACACAAAAATGTAACTGTACATTTAATACACATAGCTACTTATACAGATAGCTGTTTGCATACGTTATTATGAATGATGATCTTTTGCCCTAAGATAAAAATATTCTGAAACGCACCACAATTAATGCATACACGTAACTGAATTTTGGAATTTTTGCAACTTGCACTAATTCCTAAAATTGTACTAGATAATATTAAATGACACCTAACAAAACTAATGCAATAATCGTTACCTCTAAATTTAATCCTCGTAAAAATATAAGAACAACTCTAGACGCATCTATTATAATCTTAAGAGCCGACACTACCACTAGAGAAATATAAGAACAACTCTAGACGCATCTATTATAATCTTAAGAGCCGACACTACCACTAGAAAAAGACAAAGTCTGTATAGAGTTACGTGACGGTTTGGGAAAAAGTTTAAAAATCGACTTTTTTCAATTTTAGCCGTAGGTGGACAAGATGCTAAAATAAATTACGTCAAAATCATGGTTACGGTGATTAAGGGTCTTAATCGGACAAAATTGGTTTCATCTACCTTCACTTTGTACATTCGCCGGATGAAGCAGTAGTTTACATGGTTTCACCCATAGTAATTTTGTCCAAATTTTCCAGGGAGGATGGATGCATGTAAGGTTGGGAATTTATATTCGACAATTGAAAAATTATGCGAGCACAGAGTCTGTGCAAGAAATTCTGATGGACGACATCGACAATCTTGTCCTTTAATAGATAGCGATGAGTGTTCGTGTCTTCTTTCACTCACCATGACTAGCAGTTGCCAAAATTGCATTCTTTTTTCATTAGGGTGCCATAAATTCACCAGTGAAGTGAACGCTGTAATATACACTATGTCGCATTTAGTATGATTTGCGGGTTTGGCCGATTTGCCATTCGGGTGACAGCAGCAGCATTCTACAAAGCAGCTTGTTTTCTTTCATAACCAATGGTAGTTACGATAAAAAATGCATGGATAGGTATTGTCGACAATAACTCTCCACAGGCCACTCAATGTATTATAATCCGATCTTAATGAAGATACACATGATCCGGTACAATGACAATATAAATAGTAGAATAAAATTATTCTCTCAAGCTTCATATGCACTGCTATCTATAACGTGTGCATGCGCATTATAGTGCTAAATCCCTAGTAACTGGTTAATTGGCGTATAATGTGACTACTGACTCGACGACTGTTACATTTCAACCCACCACAATATTCCTTACTGCTAATAAACTAAGGCGACAAAATGTTGGTCTTCCTGGAAAGCTGAAAAGTTTCTAGAGAAAGTTACAACCTTCTTATTCTCAACAAAGTTATGATTAACACACGGAACAACAACACTAACGGACTGCCACACAGACAGACTGAAATGATCTGAAAGACATTATGATTATGAAAGATTTCGTTATCTCTACGTAATAAACCTTTGTAAAAAAGAATGTAA
>JABASI010005882.1:0-11642 GCA_019776505.1 Tomocerus nigrus
ACGCGCAATGTAATAAGTCAACAGTCATTAGAAGTTAGAACACCTTCATGACAAAATGACAATTAATTCATTTAACAGAACAAATGACTTTAAATTATATTTTGTTCTATTTGAAGATTATGTAACAATGATTTTATATACTGGACAATTGGCGTTAAATTTTTACCATTCTGCTGTTTATGATCACAATTTGTGATTATGCACTGTAGTCCCAGGCGAAGTTAGCTATGTCAAAATCACTAACAGACTGCAGAAATTACGTTGTCCAAAAATAACTAAAATACAACGACAGGAGTTAATGTATTGTCAAAGGTCGCGCCACATGTGAGTCAGCTCGTCATGCATCAGCCTTTAGTGTTATTTGTTGTGTTAATTTTGGTGCACTGCATCGAAAAAGTATCTTTGTGCACTAAACCGACCCGCCAGCCAAAACGTGTAGAGAATGGATATTCTGTTAGGGAACAGCTATACTTTTTCGATGGGGTGCACACACGCACGCACACACGCACGCACGCACAGAATAATTTCCGATTTCTCTCCGTGACTGCCAATAAGTAGCTCACCGCTACTTAATAAGTAGCTCACCGCTACTTAATAAGTAGCTCACCGCTACTTAATAAGTAGCTCACCGCTACTTAATAACGACCTAACAGTTTCCTAGTTATAATACCTAGTTCCCTAGCATTAGATTTTAAATGTGAGTGATAACAACAAATGTCAATTTAGTCCCAATTTGTTGACAAACAGAAGTAGCAACTGAAAAAGGAAGTTTAAAAATAAATATCAAAATACTAGATTTTTTTTCTATGCCAACTTTAACCAAAATGAACATTTTTCAATCAAGATAACTTTTGCCTCGGGGCTCAAAATTAGGATCCTTTAAACTTTGTAAAATCTAAATCGATGTTCAGGAACCCTATTCAATTTGAATTAAATGATAGGGAGCACATGAAAATGTTTAAGTTAACCTCGGTCATAATTTGACACTTGGGGCACAGGGAAGATTATGGTATTTAGAGCCAAACCGGTAGTTATGCAACTACTATCTAAATATTGAATGTGTGCTCCTGGTCTCCCTTGTGCTGTGATAATGGCTGTATTGAGTGTAGCTTGTATCTCATATAAATTTTATTACAAAGTGGTTTGTTATTATCGTGTATTGGGCATCTATAGAGAGCACACATGTTTCTCGTTACTGAAGCATCATCCGGGCTATTTACTTCCAGCAGATAATGCATGAACTCAATCTCATTGTGACCTATTGACTTGCTCACCATTTCTAAGAATGCTCATGCACTTAAATGAAAATCTTAACTCATGTCTACATTACGAGCTTAGTACGTGCCCTGAAGGCCATTTTTGATTGCACTACCACTCACCAAAATCGATTACAGAAAGTAATGAACATAGTGTGAAAGACTGTTAAAGGTAAATTTTAACCTCCAATCTCAAACCGAAAACCAGGTTTAACTAATGCTCCTTGCAGGGCAATTAACTCCTTTCATTAAATCTGTAATGTGACAGAATATTCCATTTTCTGTCCTACACAAATATATTGACAGAATACAGTTTTAGCAGTTCTGCAATCTGCAATTTATAGCCACACGGTATCAAGCTCCATTATCTACGGTCATGGGGTTGTTGTTGTTTGCTACGGGCCTCCATAACTTTCGAAGTATAGGTCGTAGGCTATTAAGAAGTATAATACCAGTAGAAAAACCTTAGTGAGGAGATGAAGCTAAGCATACTTTCATCGATCTACACTTTCTACACCCTATATTATTATTTCGATTAAGAAATTGGCTACACTACATGACATGTGATAGAGCAGAGAGTAAGTAGGTTGAAATTTTGTTTGATTGGTTGCTCAGGCGCTAAGCCCACCGCCAGAGGCACATAGCGTGTTGAACGAGAAGCAGCTCCCTCCTTTGTCGTCCCCTTCGTTAGTGGCAAAATCCAAGCCTTATGATGTGATTTTATAGAGTTTGGGTCAGTACACCAATGGTAACTGGTAAGGTATATAAGTAATAATTAATAAATAGCCAACCCAAAACGCAAGCGAATAACAATGGTCCTCAGCACTGTCACGTGAACAATTCAGGAAGTCCCCATCAGAGTGTATAACCATCCGTAGGATGATGGGTATTTAAGAACTCACTTTAAGTACACGTCCTTCTATAATAAAGAGGTTTGACAATGTCATTCAAAATAACCTAATATTTCAGACACGGCTGAGGGGCAGGTTAAGGGTGCCACCAAGAATAAAAATAATTGGCTATTAAAATGGAATTTTATCTAATGTACCAAAATTATGCTCTTCCACAATATCATAAATATGAAAACACTTTTTTACGGCTAAGATGAATAAGAAATAACTACGCTTAAAATCGTACATTTAGAGATCGTGACCTGATTGATGACACATTTTATGGCCCCCTTACCAAAAAATTAGTTTCGGACAATGGGAAGATATTGTTCAGACTGAGGTGTCTGGAGTTATAAATTTCTTTGCAATATCTTCTTTGAAATGACTATACTAATATAGACAATGAATACATCTTTAATAAAGTGGATCTATCAAAGTATTAAGTATAATGTGCATAGGAGTCTGGAAAGCCAAGCCATAATGGGGAAAGTAGCCTACCTATACAGGAATCTACACACATAGTACTTATTACATTTATTCTATAACTGTCATTTACATGGTCCGTGTCCACATTTATAACACATGGTAACAGTCAAGTACATTCATTTATGATTTTATGATTAGTCTGACAAAAGTTATATGAAAGGCATCACACAGAGTTGAATTACATATAATACGATACCTATTCTGAATTCTTATACTAGTATACTTAAGCCCTTTCTTTTATATGTGTATAATAAATAAATAGCATATTCAGTAAAATAGCCGCAAAAGAAATGTTTGCGATACGTAGCATGACAAATCTGTGCGTTTTTCTGAGAAAAAGCTTTGTGGCTAGTACAAATAGTATATAGAATAATAAGCTCTATTCCAGAAAATAAAGCAATCTGAAAAATGCACGGGTATACTTGAAAGAGACTAAAAAATTAATTTGTGCTGAAATTATAGTCTACAGATTTAATATTAGGCTTTCTTCACAAAATCCAAATGCCAACAGAGAGCAAAGGAAAGTGTTAAAGACAAAAATAACTGCAAGCAACTACCACAACCTATGGATCTTAAAACTTCTCATACTCTCAAGATAATTTTTATTTGCGGGGATAGGGATAGGAGCAAAAACATTTTTTGTGGGCGGCTTTAATAAAAATGAACGAAATGAAGTAAAGGGAACGGAACTGTAGTCTGCATTACAAAGGGAAAAAGAGTTTCCTATAATATTTGTGGAAATGAGAAGAAATGTTTATATTGCATTGTATCGCATGATAAGAGAGCAAAGTATAAAAGTATAATAAGTGTGTTTCTTTCACTATCCTCCTTCCTATGTACTTACCACTCCGGTTCTGGAAAGAGCGGGTGATTTTTCATTCTGAGAAAAGGGCGAACATCAAGCGAGACTCAGATGGATGCTTTTCTGTCTTTTGTCTCTTGCAAGCAAAAACAGCTAAAAAGAATCTATGCACATCATGTATGTATGTGTTCTGTGGAGCTAGGTGGGCAGGTATCCTATGCGTACAGTAGTATCCTATTACTCCGTTACTACCCATCTACTCAACTAAATAGGGCCTAGTGGATTGGAGTGGAGGATGGCGAATATTTTACTTTCTCTGCGTTTTACATGGAGATTTTAGACAGTAGGCAGATAGGAGGAATAGTGGAATTGTGTATTTATGGACCAGTCTTTCTTGTAACTTGTGCGGATAAATGCACGCGGACAATGCCTTTTATACTTCACTCTGTGCATTCAATAAACTACGCGTGCACGTGTCGCTGTCTCAGAGTCTCACTGACAGTTAGCTACCCGCTACTTCCTGCCTGCCAAATATATCCAATCACTACTACTATTACTACTTAAGTTACCTACTAGTAGATGCGTCTATTTCACTTTCAAAAATCAAAGTACTCATTCACTGTGTGCTAATCGGCTCTTATACCTTTATCTGGGAATGCTCCAATACTATCCGTAATTTAAAAACATAATCAGCAGAGATAAAGAAAATAAGTTTGTCTTGGACGAAATTTCAAATGGAAATTAATAATATTTAATCAATTCTATATTTAATAGCTCCATTTTGTAGTTAGACTGGTGGTTAGTGATATTTAAAACAAAATCACTACGATGTTCATTACATATTTATCCTGAATGCCATTCCATGCTCCACTATAGGTGCCTGTACATTTTTATCTAGAGATCTTTCTCTTTTCCTGCTGTCTGACTTTCTTTTGAAGCTACATATATACACTGGGGCTTTGTGCATAATGAAAGTAGCTATCCTACATCCTACATGTTATCTGTTGAAGTGGCTATGTTATTATCTATGCTGTAACAATCGTAGTGCACAATGCACTACCGGAACATCAGTTCGTATAATAAATGCAGATTCATAGCGAAGCTTAAACTATAATAATAATTATCTGCATCTTCGTCCTTTATAGGTCATTCTTGCATATGGGATTCATTAAGTTAATTCGCCAGTAAATAACTAGCAACACTACAAGCATCCGTAGTATTTAGGAAAGGATCATCCGTTGACAAAGCACATTATTTTATATTACTACTTGCTATAGTACTTTATAATATGAACTGATGTCTACTACGCTTTATGCTCTCTCTTCGCGAAACGATGTACATGGTAATTCCGACCAGCTGTTGATGTTGCTTTATTTCATCCACTTGCCATGAAATTACAGATATCGGAGCCCTCTTAACAATAAGTACAAGGTACACCACTTATCTCCATGTTATGGCTATACCTACGAAGTGTAGGAAGTCAGCGAGTTCAAATGTTATTTCATGTTGTCATAATATTTACTCATCCTTCTTTCTCCTCTTTGGCTTAGCCCTGAAGCATTTTAAGCCTTGGAATTCTTGAACGCTAATGAGCAGTAATTAGATTATTATTAATAAATTAGTGCGTTGTCAAACAAAATTTCTCTAATTTTATGATTGGAAATATAAAGGAGCAATCTTTCATTTTGCTTTGAGTCTCGGAATTTCCAAATTTATAAATCTGCAGTCCTTTGATGTTATTGCAAGGCAAAGGATACAGCGATGCAAAAAATTATAAAGTCGCATTCGTAATCAAACTATCGATTTTCTTGCTCAGAAATCAGTAGATATAGTTTTTCCGTTGTTATACTAAAATGGTTAATTTAGGTAAGTTCAAAGCATATATGCGCAAAGGCCCATCAATGTATATATTAGCATCATTAGGATACAAGTATTTATTTTGCATTTTCTATACATGCGATAAGCCCTCGATGACAAATGACAAACTACATGTTTAACAATCAAATGATCAGCAAAACGATAAAAATTGACAAGTTGATAATTTGTGTTAGTTGCAAGCAAAAACATGGAACCGCGACGAAAAATTCTTATCAGCTTCAAATGAGCCACGTAAATTGAGAACTACCTATAGTTGGTAAATTTTAATATATATCTATTTATACTATATCAATAAGTGATCTTAATCCAAAACTATTATCTCTCTATTTATAAAGCTACCACCATAAGTGCAATATCCGAAGTCCAAATTTTCATCATTTCATATATCATGGCATTATTTGACATGCGAATTTTACATTTTTTTATGTTGGAGAAAAGCTGGGGAGTTTCGAGGATTCGTCCACCAATTAGGAAATTATTTACCTTCCAATTATGTAGGCAAATCATTATTTAATAATCACTTCCATTCAAAACATTGTTTTTGTTATCATTTGATCTTTGGCTACACTTATAACTTTATAAACATTTCCGGGTATTTTAATTTTAGAGGTTTGCTTTTATTAGATACTAGTACTATCTCGCTTAACTGTGTGCAAGAGATTATTATTGAAATTATTCATGACTATAATTTGTTTAACATAATTATTAGAATAACCATTTGTATAGCCTAGCATGTCCAATGGCATGTAAAAGTACATTAGACAGTATTAAGATACCTAGGAACGTTTTATTTCCCATATGCATATTTATTTAGCGCAAAAGTTCGTTGCTGCATTTGGTTAAAGAAAAAATTTCATAAGTCTACGAGGTATTATATGCCGCTAGGTACAATAAACATACATAAATATAAGGCACACATTTAATTATATATATAATTTATGCAGTAAAGCAGCACACAAAGTACTAAGCATACAAACAAGCTTGTAAATCTGTTTAAGATAATACAAAGAGGATAACATGAGTACAAATTTTATGGTCGTTATTTCCTAAAGTTTTCCTATGGAATGCCTCACGATCCTCAGTGAGAGTATAAAATCATTACCAATAATTCGATATAAACTTCTTATCATCTTATGCCATTAAAACTGAAAGTTGATACTCTAGCTCCAAAGTTTCCCTACTGACTATGAAAATGAGAGACGATTCCTGAAATTAGATAGTACTTTTAGATTGAAACAATTTACGAGTATTACAGGGATTTATTCATCAATTTCAGTCTCGTTACTCTGCATCAATCAGAACAGGAACACATGTCAAAAAACTTTTTTAGGAATTGGAAGCAGAAGAGAAACAAATTATTTAAATTAAAATAGACAAAGGAAATGCTAAAAAGAAATTTCTTTGACATTTTCAGAGAGCATCTTTGCAGTCAGTGGTGGAATAAATCCACGAACACTAAATGCACTTTCTTATTAAGATTTATAATCATCCAAATTCTTTCAAGACATCCTGATATATCGATTAAAACTGAAATCGATATTGCTGTCATGGTCCCACCCAGTATAGCTGACTTTTCGTAAAATAATTACACTGCAAAAATACAGAGATGTGCCATAGTAACTTATATAACTTTCCCCATGCAAGTATATAATATTTCCCATTTTCACGCTTAAAGACCACACAAAAATGTTCCCATTTTCTTAGATTACCTGTTGAACTTTCACTTCACTTTCACTTTAATAAAACTTGGATAAAAGTGAAAGTAAAGTGAAAGTGTAATGAGGTTGGATAGCTTGGAAATTTTTTGGTATCGTTGTTTTCCATGTAGGAAAAGGCGAAATGTCGTTTACATAGTGAAAGTTCTATCTATGACAAGTTAGTTTTGCACATCCCTGTAGAAACAAATTAGAACTTGTACATAAACAGGAGAAACTTTATTACTTCCTAATCTGCTGCCTTCCGTACGATAAGCGACGACTATCTCGAAAGGCAACTTTCCAAATACCGAACTCTCCTTTTCGTACCTTAATAATTTAAATCTTTATGTTCCAAGTTCTGCTTTTGTTAACGGAGATTGCAAACTGTGCCCCTCCGTGCGTGCTAACATTAATGCTTATCGGTAACAACAAATCATGGAGGTTTCCTCACATTATTAGACCAATTCCAGCCAGAGAAAGTGTTGAAATTTTTCCAGTGAATTAAACATGTATAATGTACATTATCTCAATGCTTTTGCATGCAGCAGTGTAGACATAAAATCAGACACTTAGTCAAAAGACGCTCAGTTGAAGAGGAAAGCCAAGATAATCCCATCTTTATGAAAATGGCTAGGGCTTACATCAAAAATATTATGAAGAATATATCTCCCTGGTTTTGTAGTACCTATAATAATATTGTAGACCACTGATTCCTAGAATTTGTTAATAATTTATAGTCCTGTATACTTACTCACGCTACATGCATGCAAAATCATTTTATTGCAGATTGCACAATTCTCAGAATACTGAGATAATAAACTCGGTGGTCGTGAAAATTCGTTTTATTTGCAGTTTTTATTTTCCAATTAATTAAATGATTCGGAAATATAAAGCACTACCACAGTTATACCTAGAAGAACACCTAAGATTTCAAAACCTAAGAAAACATTAAATATGAAAATTTGGTAGGTACTTAAACACTTGGTAATAGAATTAGTGATAGAAACTTCAGAGGATTAAAATGATCTTTGGAAAGTATTAGAAACCACATATCTTGAATTTGAATAATTAAAGATATATAAATAGAAAATAAGCTCGGTTTATTTTTGTCAATTCATATAGCGGGAGCTGGAAACCAATAGTACAACAATGTCAAGTAGACGATGCGCTAAACAAAATTAAAACTGAAGCTGATGCAACATTTAAAGAAAATACACAAAGACATCATGAGATGAAAAATACGGATGATACCCATGATGAGTCAGGGTTCGTAGAACACTTCTAAATTTGCAGAACACGTTGATTTCCTTTACGATAAGGATGCTCTTCTTTTAAACCTAAATTTAGTGTAGATGCTTATCTAAATCTATGAAACTGATGGCCCCTACTGACTCTTATACGCTGACATTGACATTACAAGTCGGGCATGTAATGCTTCTTCATAGAAAGTACTTGCCAATTCCCAGAGTTGTAATAATATACAATATAATTTATGATTTTTTCTCTTTATGACTACAAATACCACTACCAAAATATTTGATAGGTAGAATGGCCATGTAAATTCTAAGTTCATAAGCAAAGATGAGAAACAAAATATCTTTGTCAAGGCTTTATAATGTCGTTTTATGCATAGTACCTAATATGAATAGAGTGCTCAAAATTGACGAGGATTTTTACCAGCAATTCTTGTTTATTGAAGGTAAAAAAACATTTGAGTCATTATACCCCAACGAAATTCTTGGAGTAAAATGAGGCTAAGTGGATTACAATTTGATAACATGGTGGCATTGTCAGAATTCATAATACAATCCATTTTCCTATGCATTTGGTCTGGTTGTAGTGATTCAAGTCAAGCGCCGCATCATACTGCACAGTGTATTTGTTTAACAATAGGAAGAAGCAACTATTTATAGTTTCGTTCCCTGGTGGGAAGCTGTTTGTAATTCTTTCCGAACTAGAATTACCTTCCATGAATTGCATTTAGTACTTAATGGTGTTCCCTAGTTACTAGTTCCTGCATATGATATGTTAATAATAATATTACTAGGAGGGAAAATGAAGGACACCAGTTAAGCTAGTTTTGTAGAAACATTGTGGAGCGGAGAATTTATTCTGGGAACTAATACGTTAGGAGCTACAATAGCTTAGGGAGCACTTCCTCTGATAGTAAACTGCCACATATGAATATTATGATCTTCATTTTAGCCATGCAGAGTTGTGGAGAGTAAAATGCAGGAGCCGTGTGTTTCTGGTGCTGCTGCAGCTGCCTCCGTGATTGCAAACTGAATCCGTCCCACACGCTCACATGTTACTGCATCTGATTACTATAGGGCACGATATACCATTCTGGCTTTTTCAGAGATCAACTTATGCAAATGAGCCTGGCTAATATTCCAAAATAAAATTCACAATCACGTTCATTTTCAATGTCTCGTATCTTGCGACAACAATAATTTTACTTTTAATGCAGCGAACCTCATCCTAATAGTCGAGCCTTTACCTCTGCCTAATACATCTGTACAACCTGTCAGCGAATCTACTCACTGCTGTGTGCTTTACATTAGTGATTACTTAACTTTGGTTGAGGATGGTACGACAGCTTTACTTTATCGTAAATTGTAGGCAATAGCAAAGTGGAATTCATGTGTCTCAAGCCATTATATTATAGCACTAGAACCCGCAATTACTACGTGATCCTCCGTTGTTGTGTAGAGTGTAAGCAAACGTGAGTGGTGTGCGGATTACCAGGCCCCCAATTATTTATTACTATAGATGTACTATGTAAGTGCTATACACTATGCACATACTCAAATTGGCGTAGATTTTGGCGAGAATCATCGGGAAAGTACTCCCACATAAAATATGCAGGGCACTTACAACATAATGGTATGCATATGGCCTACAGCTACGGCCTGCGACCATTAAAAGGTTACTGCAACGTAATTTAAGTACATCACATAATATTATTAATATTATTAACACAAAATTATTTCGCGCTTCTCAGTTGGGCCTTAAAATTAACTCCGATTTTTTGGTTTGCAATCCATTTCAATAAAACATTCAGCTTTTGTAAATCTAGGGGTGAAATGTTTGACGTCAGGCTTAACAATGATTACTCTTAACTTACTGTGTTACTTTCTCCATTAGTTAAAAACAAAATATTAACAGCAGTTTGTTAAGAGACTACATAGGTATATATTTTATAAAATGGGATGACAAAAGAATGGAAATTTAAATCAGAATAGTTAATTGACCACGTTGTATTAAAGCATACTAATTAATTCCGCTACAGCTAAAAAAGGTGAAAATTTTAGCTAAATTAATTTATTTTTGTTTTTGCAGGTTAAAAAGGAGAAGCGAGAAGAGAGAAATATAATCCTCACATTAAAGGGAAAATAGTATAAACTGGGACAGGAAAGACAGCCGGACGAGGCAAATAAATACAAGCACAGTCGAGATAATAATATAAAGTCACAGTAAATATCGGATATCGGGCCAGAGACTCAGATTCAGCAGAGCGTTAACTGTAGTGACTTTGCTCTTTCATCTCAACTTCACCTTATATCGTTGTCTTGCTGTATCTTGTAACTACGACCTACATTTGTTCACACGCTCCATCATTCTACATCCAGAAAGAATATTTTTTCCATTGTATCCGATTGCTGACATCTCTACAATAATCACTCAAAGCACAACAAAATTGTCAAGTTTTTTACTGGTTTGTTCTGGATAGTCAGTGAAAAGTGAAAAACATCAATTCACCACCAACCCAACCTATCTGTCTAGCGAAAGAAAAAAAATCAAACTCTGATACATGTAACTATATTATTTTAGCACTGAAATTACATGTCTGTGTAGCTATATAGAAAAGAAAACCTAGTGTCCAAAACTTTTTCCCCGTTACAAACATTCATTAACTTTTACCTTGTTTATATATAAGTCCATACAAATACGACACAGTTAAGCATCTGTATAACTTTCATAGTGGTGACATCAGTAGTTCCACATTTCATATTTAAGAGGATTTAAATGAGTTTACTTTAATTGTTGAAAAATGTGAACTTAATTTACTACCAATACCTACCACAGTGTAGAACTGTAGACACAAATAACAAGAAATCCGTTTAGACAAAAGAATAGATTTTTCAATAAAGAATAGAGAACTTTTAGAGCACAAAATTTGAAGAAATTTTAGCATGTAATAATAGTTTACTTTGACAGGACTCATGTATCTATCTGACATGAAATACATGCGTGCTGAATTTTAGTAAGATCTTAAGTTACGTTTCATTTATGATCCCTATTGTTGTGAACAAATACATTATACGACCATTATATAAATATCATTTGTCACCCTCGTTCGTGACCATTGCTAATTAAGATGAAGATCAAAACTGTCTTGTAAAACTTTCTACCTTATTTAGTGTTAACAAGACTTGTGCATTCGTTACTTGAACAAAAACTATTTCTGTGTAATAAATGTGCATTAGTTTCTGTGCTGCAACCTGCGATTACTGTGTCGTTTCCTCTCAGTAGTGTGAGCATGGAAATAAAAGTGAGAAAACATGTTTGCTGAAACAAATGTAGTGATTAAAAAGGAAAGAGATGATAAGTTGGCTCAGTTTTAAGTGAA
>JABASI010005883.1:0-11641 GCA_019776505.1 Tomocerus nigrus
AGCTCAGAGAAAGTACAGGAGAACAAAAACAACGAGTCATTTTCTACTTTTATTTAGATGTACTAAGAACTGTATATGAAATTACTGTCGTATGTGTCCAAATGCTCTTATGATTTACTAGATGTAAGTTAGTAAGTGTATGAAAATAGGGAATAGTATCTATAAGTTTATCACAAGTTGTAATGATGAGGCAATAATAATGTCAAGTAGGTATTTATAGGAAAGAGAAGCAACTTTCGTCAGAGTGCCATATGTCCATAATGTGATGGTAGTGTAATAATTGGAATACGTGTCTGAGTTTGCTGATCGAGACTTTGAGACTACCGACCCCAGCAATATGAATTCTACAAAGCTGTTCCAGCAACTAGCCTTTATTTCTATGCTTCTGAAGAGTTTATCTTTTGAAAGTACATACAGAGTCCAGATATGTATGCTAGCACTTATAAAGCCACACATTAGAACTAACTATTTAGTATTTACATTTAAGATAAACTATTTGTATGAGTGATGTTTATAAATAAACTGAATCCGATCCGAATTGTTTCATTAGTATACTTAGATATTTATATAGAATGTAGTCAGCAAAAATGTTAAATATTTGTTGTGAAATCTCTTTTACATGCAGATACAATTATATTTGAGTTATAATATGATCTATGGATGTGTTGATAGCTAATATTAATTTGTTGAAATAAAAATGTCGAATCTTTACTCAAGAGCACCATGTATATTATTGCAAATTATTCTGTCAGTGATTTCTTAATAGCAAAAAGTCATGATCTCAAATTATTTATTACAATTTCAAGCAAGAAGTATAAAAAATAGAAGTGTTTAAGTCCATCCCTTAGCGCTTGTGAGAAAATGGAATTCATTGACAATGGGTAATTGAATTGAGGTCAGAAGTTACCAATTGCCAATTACTATGCCATATGCACCAGACGAATATCAAAATTGCTTTGTGCTGTTAGAAATGCAATTACATCTTCCTATATTGAGAAAATTTCTGGCATTTTCTGCAACAGAACAATTGAAATTAGAATGGGAATTCCATTAATGAGAGTTCCATGAAAAGTATACTCATACTCAAATTAGTGTCGGTCTCTCTGCACATTATTAGAAATGATAACACAGGTTTGGCAATTAATTTAATTGGTATGCACTGGGTAGAGCTCAGAAGTATTTAACGAATGAAAACGACATAATATTGCGATACGGCATTTTTTGAAGAGATGAGCTTGGCTTTCACAAGCACTGTATGCTAGATTCAAAGTAAGAAACTGAGAATATCATCTCCATCTGTGTAGAGAAAACTAAACATTTAAGCTTTGCTTCTTCCCTTTGTGCAGAAAGAACAGATTTCGACCGGAGAGAGAGCTAGAGAGCTCCGTTGCTTTCGATGGACGCATCAGTAAGAAAGTTTGATTGGGTATATTAGGTAGGATGATAGGCACAGATAACTTTATATGATATGCAATAATAAGATTATATAATCATAAGAAACCATGTTATTGTCATAATGTATTGCATATATGCAAATGTTTTGTAGCCAGCGAAGACAACAAAAATAGTTAGTTGTAATTTAAATTTATTTTTTAGATGCTTATCATATCTGATATTCGACAGAATAAACATGTTATTTAAAATCTGCATTTGTGAATTAGGTAGTCCACGTGAATTTAAATTGAAAATGATATCCCATTATAATCAGTTTCAATTTTTGAAATAACAATACGTATCAAGTAATGCTTAAAGATTAGCAGATATTATATTCTTTAAATTATTGTCGCATAGCATAGCTTGAAAAAATATGTGATTTTGCCATTCAAATTTTTCCATGATTATAGTTTTTTCTACACTGCAATTGCCATATAACAGGTAAAGAAAACAAATTCTCATCCAAAACTGAGTAAATTGACAGAATTAATTAATTGTAACCAGCATTGTCAGTTTGTCAGTATATAACAGTAACACATTTGTAACATTCAATCCAAGTCAACAAGTAGACTGATAAATGTTGGTTACCGGGAGTCTAGCCCTAGCCTTATCCGAACTTGACATGCTTAAAAACGCTTGCGGTAAGGAGCAACAACTATACGATTGGGAACATGAGCCAAAAAAGAAATTCAAATAGAACAAACTATCCTAACATGTTTACCTATATAGTTAAGTCAAAGTCAATAAGTATATTTTTTAATCTTAGGACATTTTTCAAGAAATTTTTCGTCTAGAGATGAAAATATTTACACCAGAAAAGCAACAGAGGAGAAATACAAGGAGAAATCTTGAAACCCTTGACTAGGTTGTCAAAACCCATAAGATAGCAAAGAAACTAATGATGATGTCGCATCATCTCCTTGTGGTTTGTTACGCGCAGAGATGAGTGCGTGTAATTGGAAGTTTATATTAATACTATGGCTCGCAACCAAAAATAAGATTTGGCGGAAATAATTTCTCGTCACTCTTGCTGTTTCTACAAATGCTAACTACACTCTAGTTTTTCCTGTCCTCCTGATGACTAATAAGTGTCGCTCGTGCAATTTATATCACACTCTTGATTTAGCTACCGGAGTGTGCTTTCTTGTTATTAATGTTATGATGAATAGAAGCTACTGCGTCGGCACTTCTTACAATAATCCAACCAAATTGTATCCTTGTAAAAACATTGGATTTTCTGCAACCGATCTACATTTATTTCTAAAAACGCAATTATTTATTGAATCTCGAATTCATGAAAGGTTTTTAAATAATTTTGTTTGCTTACATGAAATTATAATGACCATAAAACACTACAAAAAACCTAAGTATAAATGTTATGTAACAAAATATTTATATATTGAAATTAAATGAAAGATTTTTATTTGAACATTATAATATTATTATAAATTACAATTTTCTACATAATTAATAGTACTGTGTGGTAGGTACAGGAAATAATAATAATAGTAATGAGTAATGACCATAAAAACAAAAACACGTTTAATATGGTGGATGATAATGAAATTGAAATGTATTTTTGTCAGTTTTGTAGTAGATTCCGGTTGGTAATTCATCTATGGTCAATAATATACCTTAGCATGTTCTTTTGAATAAAAACCACAATTAATTGAATCGAAGACTAAAAGAAAGCCATAGGTTTTTCGAGCTCGATGCTCGATCACGTGAAAGGATAACTACTAGACAAAAACAAAGTTAGCTAAAAATAGTCTGAACTAAAAAAGGGAGTGTCAAAATAGAATTAGAAATTAAAAAGACTGCAATAATTCATGGTAAATGAGCCGACTGGACATTAATTACGTAATAATACTGTGCAGATTAATAGCTAGGAACAACAATTATGACGGATATTCATCTTCATAAAAATAGCGTGAATAACATCACACGCAGAGTAAAACAGAGCCAGCACATTGCTCTTTTTCAATTATGAGTCTGTGTTTTGGCAGTATGTTGAGAATGTTGGGATTGAATTGGGTGCTTTAAATAAGTAATGCAAGAGCTGCTTAAAATTAGAACTAAACGAGATAGGATTGTTATTAAGTAGGGTCGTAGGGTTGCTGAATATTTAATAATAGTCTATCACAGCTAAGTAGAGTTAAGAATCAGTATCAGGCACATAGAATAAATTAGGTACTACTTATACAGAGTAATTGTATCAATGTAAACAAAATATAATATGGTACATAACTACAAATTGTCTTTTTGATTAAATATTATATAGTTGCAGAAAAACAAAGAGCAACATTCCGTCACATACATTTCTCATTCATTTGCATGATTTAAGTCTAACGAGACAATAGTTCCACATACCTACGTAGAGAATCTATAAGGATGTCTAGATGTGCTATTCCTATAACACAAGTACCAACAGTTTTATTTCACTTATTAATAAATGCACGTCTGACAAGGAGCGTGGGCAATCTATTTCACAAGACAAGTGGCAATTTATTTACATTTATTTCCCATTGCAGCAACTAAGTAGCTAGCGTTAACTGAGTAATGCTTGATATGATACACTATCTTGGCAATAAGAAACCTTAACCAACTTTTACAGCTTTAGAAACATAAGTAATACAGGGTATTTGATATTTTTAACGCTCGAAGCTCGAAATAAAATTGGATGAAACAAAATATATATCTACAGTCAATCTATCAATTATTACAATAACAAAAAATACTCCGTTCTTAACAAAACTTGGGCGTCAGAATTAGCCGGATTAATAAAATCGACAATTTCTTTCAATATTAATTTTATTTCCCGAATTGAATCGAATTGATGAAAGAATTTAGCAGATAATTTTTGTAGTTCACACAAGTAATATGAGAAATTCTGCTATTTTTACATTTGTGGACTTTGTTCAATATGCTTTACTTACACTATGACCGTCAAATCAAGACTGGAATGTGAATACTTGAACTCATAGATACTTAATTTGACTAACGAGAGCAAATGTTGGTATTTGGGTAGTTAGATAAATATTCAATAATGGGCTCATAAAGAATATCTTTAATTATGTCTTCATTTTTCAGCTGGACTAATTTAACACACACCCTGGTATGTAAATAACATTCTGGCTTCATTGTGCTCTATTTATGACTGTTTGCCATTTGTCTTTCATCTTTTACTCCCTTTCCGTAATGTATTAGATGTTGAGGATGAAAATGAATAAAAAATGTTAATGCAATTTTGACGTGAATGTGAATGTAGATTAAAGGGATTAATTTCAAATGAAATAAAACCAGTTGCACTTGTGTCGTTTTGTTTATTTATTTGGAGACACACTGAAAGATATGTTTAAAAATAGATGAAATGTAAACTTTTTGGTTTCTTGTTTTTACTGCAAATTCTATGCATGACTCCACACGCAAAGTACAAATCACAAACTTCTCAAACTTGAGACCTTTTTGGTCTCATCTTGGGTGTGTCTACTAATTACTTTGCAAAAATCTATTAATTCATTGTACATAACTAAATTGTAATGAACTAAATAAAAAGCATATTAAATATTGATAATTCTTTCCTCGTAAAAACAATACTAAATACTTAAAACCATCATATACAGTGCTCGCCGAAGGAAAGGTAGGCATCGGGTTTCACCAGTAAGCTATTTTAAAAGCAAATTTAATAGTAAAGCTATTTTATTTTCGTTTTCGCTTAGTTACAAACATTTCCAAGTAATGCAATTTTTAATTTGTAACTAAGCGAAAACAAAAATAAAACTAGCTTTACTATTGAAACTCTATCAATATAACTATATAGTATAGTGAAACCCTATGGCTACCTTTCCTTCGGCGAGCACTGTAGTAGAATGCTGAATTTCTATTCATTTAAATTTTCTTTGAGGGTGACACAATTTTGGAGCGAAATGGAGCAATGTGTGTTTATCAGCTACAATTAGAAATATTACTGTAATAATGTAAATTTAAATAGTTAAATAATGTAATAATGTGTCATTATATGTTTTAAATGATTACTATTCTGCCTAGTTGAATTGGTTAAGACCCTGACACTTAAGAGGATGTAACAAATAGAGTTTTCTTTGGCTAAGGTAGGGATTAGGTTAGTTGAGCAAGTAAATTAGTTGTAAATAAGTGGCGTAAATTGTCCCAGAGTGGCATGGCATAAATGACACGGAGTATTAAGCTAATGCCAATAGTATGCAAAGTAAGTATCAACAAAATTCTCTTGTCTGATCCTTCGTCCTTCTTAACTAAGCCCGAAAGAAAGTAAAGGGAAGTGAAGAAGAGAAATTGGTTTAGCACTGAGAGAGAGAGAGAGAGAGAGTCCAATGCAATGGGAACATGATGTTCCATGAAATTTAGGAATCTTGGCAACTTAAGATATTGTTCTCTCTACACTAGCACACTCTATTTCGTCTGGCTCGTTTGCATACTTGTGTACCGAGGAGAACTGTTAAAAGACTCTTCTCTCTTTCACTACATTACATTGCATTACGTTACGGCACGACACAGAATAACATAACAAATGCACAAACAAAACACTCTCGAGATAAAGCTCTTCTTCCAGATATACGCAACATAGATAACGTTTCACTTCACAGTAAACTATTAGGATTCTAAATAAGAAAGGGATCCAAAGAAACTTTTCTTTATGTCCATACTTACTTACATGCGTTGTTTAGTAGTTGATTTTTATATAACAACTTTAAGAATCTATATATTTCACCTTAGATATATATATATATACCGGGTATTAGTCCATGTAACGCAACGCAACTATATATAGAATCCATTCTTTCCCTATAGACATTAAGGCAGACAATTTCCTACATTATTTTCTAACCTTATACACAGAATAGAAAAAATACAATATAAACATGGGCAAAGTGTATAGGTACGTACGTTGAACTGAGAAAACTTTTTTAGTGAATCTTTTTCGCTGAACTTTGTATTTAAGTCAAAATAGTATCCTCCCTCTGTCACTCGATTAAGAGCATAAATTTGTAAGAATATCTAAACTAGTTTGCCGTTGAAATCTATTTGACATATATCAGATTGCAAACATGCAACCATATACCAAGATAAACCAGATAAAAAATCTTTTTCTCGACACCCAAAAACGCTATTTTACCATTTGATACGCTACTAACGTACAATGCCACATATTTTTATTTACTTAATTTCATACGCAATGCTTTCACTGTCTAAGAAATCTACGATCACTTTATGTCTACTGCTATTCGCCCTAGATTCACTATTTACGTTTTACTGATAGAAATAAATATAAATAGCTTACAATTTTCACTCAATTCTCAAATACAAACGGATTAGGTTATAAACACATACATATTCCTTGTATATGTACGTAGATTGCATTTTACACCATTATCCTATGCAAAAGAAATAGAGTTAGTAAGAAACGACCAGTTTTTCCCTATATTTATCCATCATTATATTGTGACAACGATAAATGTGCAATAAGTTAAGTGCTATCGTCATCTTATGTATAAATAGTACCTAAAAGTTGTAACACTATGCTAAATGCTTCCCAGACGAGTATTGAGCAGTTAAAAAAATGGACGAACAATCATTGAGAATGCTGTATCTTTCTGTTACACACTGCCTTGCAAATTGCAATGAAACATTATTTGTAAAATCCGATAGTTAATAAAAATTTCACTTTCTGCATATATTGACTAGCAGCAAACTGTTGGAACATAAACAGCAGTAATTTATTATTATGTTCCTATATTTACGATCTGCAATTGCAATGAAGTCAGGTTATTGCTTATTTCATCCACATAATAATATTGCATTAAAAATCGTGAAGTGGGTAATATTTGTATAATTGACTCCGCGATTAAAATTGCACAAAAATTGTTTCATCAAAAATATCATTCATTTCAAATCAAAGCATATACAAATTATTGTGTACGCGTAAAAAGAGATTAATTAAAACTTAAATTAAGGATATGACTACACTCTTCTTGATGCTATTCTAGTTCTAGCCTTTCGGATTCCCCTTAGAGATCACTTACGCAGAATTACACTAACAATACACACGACGGTCACGGACGTACGTATGGATGTTGCTAGTAGCGTCTCATACTTATCGTTAGCTAGTTAGAATCGACGTAGACACGACCTGCTCTTTTGAATGTTCTTTGCGTATCTGTAGTGTGTAGCGTTGTTGGAAGTCGAGATGAGAAAAGATGCTGGGATAGGTTGCCAGTGCCAATCCCTGCGTGCCACATGCAGGCACAGCTCAGATACACAGACAGACAAGTTGGACGAGACCAGGCCAGACGACATCACACCAGGCCATACCAGAGTAGAACAGGCAAAACTACAATATTTTCTTATCCTACCCCTAGAAAACTTTACTTTCAGTTTAGTTGTTCTGAAGAAAGGAAGTCAAGCTGTTGAATTGAGACGAAATACATTGTCGACTCTTTTTAATATTTTTCTCAAATCAATTCTTTCTTTCTCTTCGACAAATATCCCCATTAAAAATATTCTTGTTTCATTCCACGCATCTATTCTATCGAAAATTGTAAAATACTCTACAAGATTAATTCGATAGATTGCATGTAGCAAAGTTTGCATAATTTGTCTTACCTAAATAGAAATGACTTTGTTTTCATTCTTTTATTCCGGAGAAAGTCGAACAATTTAGAAAATCCGTGACTGTGACGGAATTATTTTTCATCCAATAGGAAGCATCATTCGATTCTTTGTTTTTGTTCTGAACGGAATATATTCCATTTTTCATATTGTCACACTCGGTTTGTTGGGAAGAGGAAGTTTTGTTTTCCGTGCGCGCATCATGTCATCAAAGAGCGGAATCCGTATCAGAAGTTTATATCTGTAAACGGAACTATTGTGCCTAAATTGATCTGGTGTGTTTTATGAGAAGGGAAAACAAATGGCGGAATGAAAATCAAAGAACTGGCGAGTATATATTGAAAATGTCTCGTCTCATCTGATGTTGCCAGTAAGCGTTTGTCATTGACTGGGGTGGTTTCGTTGATGGTGGTACTTGGATGGCTTCTCCGGAACTTAACAACAGCGGGATTCGCTATGCGATGATAGAGTGCATTAAAAGAAACATTGTTGATATTATATGTGTGCGAAGTGAATATTTGGATTTTTTGCAGAACTAAAGGAAAGTTAATATAAACTGTGCGTTTTCCCCTAAGTCGCACGCACACTTTACTGAATGAGTTGGAAAAGCAGTGAAACAACATGGTGTACATAACAAAAGTGGATCATCAAAGTGTATAAGCGAACTTCATTCATGTCTTTAAATAGTGTAGGAAAGAAAAGTCTGTTTGTGAGTTTGTGGAAAAAAGTAAGTAAAAAGTCTCTATTAAAATATCATCTTTGGTTGGTTGTCGGTTAGACCGGAATTACTATAAACTAAAGCGCATTCATAGTTTTTCGGGCTTTTCCATGACTTTTTACAGACTATTTGCTTTAGTTTATGTTCTTATAGATATATACTTGCACGAGTACGTAGTCTTGATGTGTGTTTTTGGTGAAATTCTACGTTTAGTGAGACAGTGAGTTGAGTTGAGATCAAGAGGGCAGGGAAATGGAAGTAAACTATTCTGAGGACTCTTTTAGAGCGTGTTCTCTAGTATTTGTAGTAAAAAGGAGAGGAAACGGATCCAAGATAGACTTCAGTCGAGTTTACTATTTAGTAGGAGAGATGTTCGTTGAGTTTCGCTAATGTCTGAGCATGTACATGACTGTATTCTGTATCTAGGGACGAGGTAGACAGAGAGGAGAACACTTATTGTAGACTACAGAAAGTAGTAGACCGTTGGGATCAGTTGACAGTGCGTTTTCGTGTCCTACATCCCCCGCACATTAGTCACTAGCCAGATATTAGATCTATGAACATAGTTACTAGTACTACATTACCATTACATTTTCCCTCTTCAACTTTTCCTTCCTCCAACCTATTCCACAGAATTGCACGACTGCTTTTCATTCCACATCCATACATTTCCTATGAAATTCCACAGTAGTCCGTTCCAGACTTGTTACAACTCACAACTACTGACTTATGTAACTACGAGCATTAGCTCACTCACTAAATCTCCTCTTTCAATCACATTGCGAAATTCCACACTCTGTGTCTGATCTTTTCCTTCATTGACTATACTACTACTTAGTACTTATTTTCAATTTTTATATTGTTAAAGGAGAAAATAGAAGCATATAACAATACAGATATTATTATAACAGAGTGATACTGATTGCCAGCATAAGTATTTGTGGAACAATTTCAGAATTCTACAACACTGCGCAGCAATTGACTATCTTTCATAGTGTCAGTTCGATTTTGTCTGCTCTTTGAATTTCTTCTGATAACTTTGTTAAACATTTCGAGCGTTTCTTGTAGAAGATATTCAATCCGTCTGTTCTACAGTGTGTGTGAAGAAGTGGAGCATGCACGTAGTTTGGGTGAGTTGAGATGAGAATTCACTCTTGTTTTTTCCTACAAGGAAAATTGTAAGTTTCCAGGAGTGTCCGAGATGAACTCCGCTATGGTCCTGTAGTAAGTACTTTACTTATCGTTTAACTTCCTTCAGATTTTCTCCACGTGCCGGCCTGAATCATCTGCTTTTCTGCAGTGCCACAGCATTAACGTGGTTTGGTTTACTTTAGCCGAGTAATCTGATGTTTGTGACACGAGGTGCCATAGCTTCATTTTCTTCTTTGCCACTTTACATTGGATCACATGAAAATCGCTGGAGAATTTAACCACCTAATCTCTTCAATGTGAAGTGCAACTGGCATTTCTTACTAGATAACCATAGTCATTTCCCTTTTTATCAGGGAAACCTGGTTTCACATCTAAAATTATACATTTTATGAGGCTAAGTCTCGATCGGATATTTTTAAATCTCTTCAAGCTAATGCAGGATGCATTAAAATTATCAGTATGTGTTTACTGGCTGTTTAAACTGCAACTGTTATGCAATACATAATGTAGCGTGCAAAATAGTGATGTGTTTACTGTCAAACTTAATGCATAATATCCGAATTTGAGAGACCATTTCAGTAATATTCGAGTGTTAGATCGTCTGTGAACAGTTTTCGTATAATTTGTGCATACGAAATGAATATTCTTCTAGCTACCGATACATTGACCTCTGAAATTCAACATTGAACATTTAATCAATCGTATATTGGTCTTGGGTGCAGCTCTTTTCAATTTGTGATGATAGTGAATGGGTAATCCTGCACTCGATGACCAAAGTCAATAATAATATATCTTGAGTCTGCCAAAACGATATTATTTCTTTCATATGCTCATAATATGTTGGAATCAGGCATGTATTAAACGTGCAAACTAGTTTTATTATGATCTACAAAATTTCCTTACAACCGCTGCACAAGCTTTAAATAAAAATTGAGAAAAAGGTATTTGTTTTGCAAATACTACAAGACATTACAACAGGTCACGAGGAATATCAGTACTAGATGACAATTTTTAGTTTTTGGCACACAATTGAATAAATCCTTTCAAAGCAGGTTATAATCAGGAATTATTGCTTATTATAGGGATTAACCATCCCGAAGGGCTGAAAATCTACTTTAGACACTAAGACTACAATAGCCGTATGCATTGAAATGAAATGTGAAAAGTATTGTAACTTTGTGACGTTTGAAAACTTCTGCAAGTCAAACTCACTTTAACAAACGTTATCAGTGAAACGATTTTGTTGGCTACCGAAGCAAAATCATATATTATTTTCCTTTTCTTTTGTTGATTTTGATTAATTAGTATGTACGACTGATATTGTAAGATCCAAATTTTTAAATACATGTAACTATTAATTTTTAGGTCCTTAAATTCGTTAGATGGATGAGTATAGGATAAAAACGTGCGTGTAAAACGGTCTACGCAGTTTGAGAGTTGGATATATCCAAGAAATGAGTCAATAAATTCAGTGGATAAATCGTGAAGTAATTAATGCCGACAGTAGCGTAGTTGGAATTAATTCCATGGTTAAATGAAAAGAGGTAATCAAGTCAGGTGAGTCGGAGTGAAAAGAGCAAGTCTAGAGTAAAGGAGGTCCACAGGTAAAAAAGGTAGGCAAATTCTTTGATTATTTAGTGGTATGGATGTGTACGTTGGTGGTAGGATGTAAAAGTGTGATTGGCAAGTCAG
>JABASI010005884.1:0-11637 GCA_019776505.1 Tomocerus nigrus
AATAAATGTACAATTTAATACAAATAATATATGGAAGGACTTCGCCTGTTTGGGTAGTGTGGTATGTACTAATTTCTCCAAGGGACCTTTTAAAAATATTAGCTGTCATGAAGTACAGTAATAGAATAGTACAGAAAAGGTATATACAGTTCCGTACCTACAAATATAATATTATGTCTAAGGATCTAATCTATACTTATAATAGATTATTGGTATACTAAAAAACTTTAGAGTAACAAATATCAAATGGATAAATTGATACGGTAATTTTGTTCAGTTTTTGTAGTTTTCAACATTTCCTACTAATTTCTACCTAGCGTATTGAAGGGTATCCACCAAGATAGCCATTTTTGCTGAGAACAATTTGCCAAACGTTATAATGTCTCGCTCTGAATCCTCCAGCTGCCATGAGCAAGTAGTACTTCCACATACGGTAGAACCTATCACCATATTTAGGTTGAAGTTTAGGCCAACTTTTATTGAAATTGTCAAACCAAGCCATGAGAGTGCGGCTGTAGTCATGTCCAAAATTGTGCCAATCTTCAAGGACAAAGAGTTCGTCAAGAACTTTGGGGATTGAGGTAGTATATGGAAGAATGCCGTTAGGGAATATATATTTGTGGAACCAAGGCTCCGTTAGAGGAACATATTTGTGGTGAACTCCAATTGTGTGGAGGAGGAAGAGGCCGTCATCCTTCAAGGATTTATTGCACGATTCAAAGAAGACCCGATAGTTGTGGTGGCCGACATGTTCAAACATTCCTACAGATACGATTCGATCGAATTTCTCATTTACATCTCGGTAGTCTTGAACTCTAATATCAATAGGGAGATTTGCACAACGTTCTCGGGCAATCTGAGCTCCTTCTTTGGAAACGGTGATGCCGACGCATTCGACTTGGTAATTTTCGGCCAGGTATTTAACAAGACCTCCCCAGCCACAGCCAATATCCAGCACTTTCATCCCAGGCTTCAATAACATCTTCTTACCAATTAGTTCCATTTTGTCCAGTTGAGCTTGATTCAGATTATCAGCAGTTCTCCAGTATCCGCAACTGTAATTCATAGTGGGATCCAAGAAAGCTTCGAATAAATCGTTTCCTGTAAAACAAAAATAATTTAATATTTACGGACGACTTAAGAAATTCACTCCCATGTACGAGACCTCTTCATTTGTAGCCCAAATATTATGGACTTTGATTTCAAGTTGCCAATTTCTCGTGGCCATATTTATTTCCTATTTGCCCAAAGTTATAATTAAATCTCACCAAGATCATAATGCTGATCTGCGATTTCCCAAGCCTTCTGTTTGGTTTGCAAGTTAAACAGTCTCATGCTAAGGTAATTGACAGCTTGATTGATAGGATTCTTCTGGTAATGAAGATACAAATCATTCCTAAACATTTTGTAGCAAAAATCGTCGATTTTGTCGCAGTCCCACCATCCGTCCATGTAGCTCTCTCCCAAAGCCAAAGCGGCGTTGTTAGCAACTCGTACGTAGAAATCATCATTTTTCACTCGGATGTCGCAAGGCTCATTTCCACCAATGTTGATTCCGGCCCTTCTGTATATTTTGTGAATGTGACTCTTAACCTTGTTGGAGAATTTCGATAAAAGCCACTTTTCGAAATCTTTGTATCCGTACACAAAGAAGCAAACGACGGAATGCAAAATATTCATCACAAACTGCACCATTTTGTCTAGTTATGATTCGACGGGTTGGCACAAAGAGTAAATTACTTAATTGCTTCAATACAGTGTCCTAGACGTGTGTGTCAGTTAGTTACGCACTGGGGAAACCGAACCGGGGAGCCCGATCCGAGAACTACAATGAACACCAAACACAATGACGGTGTTCACTGACGAATCGCTTTGCCGCAACTGTGAGAGCCAAGAGAAGTTCTTTTTCTTCACTAGCTCTCCAGAAGGAGGTTCAGGACCAACTGGATGATAGACTCCTCATTGTTAATAATATTTAGCCAAGATCTACAAAATGAATAGTTTACTTTCTCAAATTTGTTCCCCCTATAATGCCGTGTGTATTGCGAATGAAACGAAACTAACCATATATGTTTGTACGTATATACTATAATTATAATTCTGTAAACTAGAATACCTATCTAGCACTTGAGTTAACTAGCAAACTAATGTTATTACATTTTGCATTGCATGCTTGCAGTTGGGGGCACATTGCACACACACCTACATACTTATTGTGCCATTCACAAACGATCATGGTTGTATAGCTGGTATCGTAATCATAGAGCAATATCGTAAATCGTAATCATATCCCTATCAAAAACACATACATGTCCTAGTAGACGCTTAGACAGTAGAACATGAGTAAACTACATGTCTGCTACATAGACAGAGATTAGAGAGATGCCCAGCCTCAACCTCGGCCACTAGAAGAGCAAACCGTGGTGTAGAAACAGATAGTGGTTATTTGTACTAGTTTCAATTCATAAACTAATACTTAAATCTCTCATTTGCTTCCCTTTGTTTTCTACTGTTGAATTCAAGTTTTGCGAAGTCTTAACAGTTGAATAAGAGAAATAGTATATAGAGCCGCTCTACTTTTCCGTATATCTGTCAGCAGTAGTACCAAAACCACCTAGAAGATAAACAGTTATACAGCTGCTGCAGGCAGGTATAGTTTCATATCTGTAGCTTAGATTAGATATTCATGCCCATTACGTAGGCTATAATACCTTAAAAATTCCTTAGCCCCTTTTCTACTTAGTAGCAATCGGGAGCTAACATTTAATACAATTAAAGAGATAACGATAATGGTAACATGTACATGTACACACATCTCACTAATTGTTCCATAGCGTTAGCTAGAATACTTAGCCAACGATAAGCTAAACCTGATATCTTGCTAAGTAATACAATCATAATCATTAACCATCGAGGTAAAGATTTTTCTGCTTTGTTTATACGGAAATTTTCTACCTCTATTCATTAGGTGTTTCAATAGGTTCATATCCTTTGCTCTATAATTTTATTATTTGCTTTCTGCCCGCAATTTTCCACTCCCATATTCCGGGTTGGTGGTCCGATTTAGTGAAATCTAAATAAATCTTCAGTTGACAGATTTGCCTAATCTGTCCTTATGTGCTGAATAAGTTACTATAGCCCATCAAAATTGGAACAGATGTTACATATTATAATAAGTGATTGGTTATATATCTATATACATAGTAACATTTACTCTGCATTTACTTACCTACTTATTTGCAGATTATATAATTAACGTACTACTCATTTCATTAACAACATACTCCCTACAGATATATTTATTTAGGGTCTACCGAACTGCAAGAATTTTGAAGCTGAAAAAAGGAGAGGGGCTGTTATGTTGGGGTTTGCTTACATTTATAACATGATCAACTTAATTTGATTTAGATTTTTTTGTTCTGATCTTTGCGAAGTAGGTACGAAGGTATTCAATTAAATGCTGTGTTCATACTTTTTCCATTGTTTTATCTATCAGTTGTACAAACAGTAGACGGACTAATTTGGCGCATGTGCTTACAAAATTATATCAGATACGGAATGGGGATATTAGCGTGACTTTAGAATTTAATGCGTGTTCTATTCATTTTTCTGTTCAGCTAGATGTAATACTGCTTAGGTACATTACATTATAGTTAGTATATTGTAGTATGCTTATGTTGTGTTGTTTGTGCTGCTGTAAATTACATAAATTAACGTTATTATCTTCCTGTGATCTGCTTATTAATTTTAATAATGACCAATAATAATGTTCTGTTAAACTTGTCATTACTATCAGTATTATCCTGATATCACTGTTAGTATCAATTATCAATTCTTTAGGGTTAAATGCAATCTCAATTAATTTCTGTTAATACATTTATCTGTATAAAGCTGTTTATTTGAGACGGATGAATAAATACCATAACAGTCTATAGAGTGGGATTACAATTTACTCATATTCCATATACCCAATAGTTGCTTTCTACTGTTTGGAATTGTGTTTCTTTCTTAAAGTATTAATTATACATAGTTGTATGTATGTATGTCGCAATCATTGTATCAATAGCTGCTAAAGCATTTTGAATTGCCTTCGTAGATTTTACAATAATATTATATAAATACACTACATGGCTGACATGGCCGTGGAATTAGAAATACAGCGATGTTTGACAGATTACTGCTATTACTGCTATTTAAGTAGCTTCAGTGGTATTAGATTTGTCGTTACAGGCTTTTGAAAGTATCGGCATCCTTTCTTCTTGCTAGATATATCAAGTTCATTTCAGACGTAAAGCACATGTTATCAGTCTGTAACAGCAGAAGTTGCATGATGATCGGCAAGGTAGACAGTTCTATAATGTCGATACATTTATTTGCACCTTTAGTATACCTAGCTGTTCTAACTCGTTTGATTTGTGTTTATGACACATGGTATATACCATAGGCTACATGGTTTCTACGCACAGTCGCACATAAATATGTGTTCAAACAAGGCAGTTATGTTTGACTACTATTCTCCCCATAACCAGTTTCTAAAGAGCTAAATATTATGCAGATGCAAAGTAAATTAATCAATTTTTGCATCTCAACTTTCCTAATACTCTCATGATTCATGATCAATACTAGATAGAATCAATAATCATATTAATTATAAATAGTAAATTCTATTTAATGGCACAGGCACAACATATATACTCAACTGAACAATAGGAATAAAATGCATAAGTGAAATAGGATACACAATTAAGGCTAGCATTTTTCGCCAGATATTATGTTGGTCATCATAATGATGAAGAAGACTGATCCTCTAGGTTTTTTGTCAAATTGTACATATTTCCAAGAAGGAAACTGCTATGTGACTATCAGCCGAAAGTGGCAAGTTGGTCGTGTATGCATGGACGTATAACAAAAACAAGATTTTGGTTAGTATAATAATTTACGATGTTATGTGATCAATTATTGGGTATAAGTAAGGCCAGTTGTGGTATTCCGTTTACTGCTTAAGTGCATATTGTGGCGATCCCTGGTTGGTTAAATCTATCATCTTTTGCCACACACTCAATAATACCTTTCTATAGTGTGTAACACTAATAAACCTGGTTGCCCTTGTCAGTAGTCCATTGAGGAATGGCAGATCAGTTCATAATTCCCAAAGTTAATCGAGTTCGTATGTATTTATATTGTGTTGAATTTCGAGTTAGATTAGCTTTGATTAGTTTGGTTCGGTTTACAGTTTCATAAAAATTTCTGATTTTTACAAATATTTAAGTACGACGTTAAAAAACGCAAGTACTACAAGAATGCTTAAGCCATGCATATGCGCTAGGAGATGTGTGAGAAATCTAAGGTTCACATGTAGGCCTACAATTGTACAAACCTACTAAAGAGATTTGATGACGTAGGTAAGTGGAGATTAGTTGTGCGTTCAGATGTCTGTTCTATATTATTGCTGCTTGCTGAGCATTGTGTGCTCAAAACGCTCCTGTAGCAGAACAGGACATGTTTCACCAGTTCGCAGTATTCGTTAGGGCTCTTTGGATTTGAGTTGGTATTAATGTCTGGGTGGACTTTGAACTCTAGAAGAAAATGAACTATTTGTACTAATTATGAGATGTGTGCATTCTAGTCATTGTGCTGCATTGCAGTTCTAACTAACTGCTAGAATAACTGGATGAAGTCTAGAATCTAGAATAATAAAGCAATAATAGTACAGATACAGAGTCTAGAAGAATGTGAATTGCAAAACTTGAATTACAATTTTATAGCTTTGTTACAGTCCTTCCTTGTGGTTTCTTGGTCCTGAAGAACAAATTCAGTCTAATTAATCCAACTAGAAACTTTCATGCACTAGAGAGCAAAAAACTAACCTATGTAGTAAACGAACTAGCTCTGCGAAAACTGTTATTCTACATATAATATACACTATATTTTTATTTTAATAATGCACATTTCCCCATTACAGCAGTTAGCACTGCCCCCTATTCTTTTCGATAGATATCGCTCACTAAAGTCACAAGGGAGAACCTTTAACCCAATTAGTACTTGCTGTAACGCGTACGTCTCCTTTGAAAATTACAATATCTATGAATCCTAAAACGGAATTAAAAATGTTTATATTTTGACCGTAATACTACACATAATATATTTGTATAAGTACAGACAGATAATCGTAACACAATAGTTGTACTTATACCAAGGATCCTAGATACTCCCTCCCCCTCCCCTCCCCCCTTCCCCTAAAAGGATTGGCAAAGAATCGAAAATGAAAATAAAATTTTGATGACGTCACTGGAGGCCTTGGATATTCCTTGTTTAGGTTCCTTGCTCTATACCTACATAATACTTATTGGCGAATTGTTGACGAAAACCATGTCCATTCGGAAGACTTGAAGGGTCTATTCTGGTTTATAAATGCAATATTTCCGGAGAAGCTATTTCAACATCGGCAACCAAATGCATACATACGGTGGGTGTTTTACATAATTTGTTATAAAAGAATGATGAATTTGTCAATGATGTTGTTTAGTGCATCAAGAATTTGTAAAATTGGGAGGGTGTCAGGGATAGATTCCCTTGTTGCCTACATTGAATCAGATAATCGCTTATTATGTTGGTCATTAATAACGAATTATAACATAATTCGTAAAGGAATTATAAAGAAATGCTTCCTCTTTCCTGTACACTATATTAATGAGTCCGATTACGTATATAAGTGCACTTCCTATTCTATACCTATACTAATATAAACATACTTAATTCCTACATATTACTGAAGCGTGCGCTTGTATCTACTCCTTCAAGCGAAATACTAATCGTTAAAAGTGTACAAATCTAATCGTCATTACCTATTTAATCCCAATTAAAAATCCAAATAGTAAACGAATGCAGCCAGTCATCATTGGAAACTTGATTAATAAATTATGTTCAAACATCAAAAGTAATGAGCAAAATGTTAAAAATTTCCAAACTCCGGAATTCAGAACATAATATACTCAGTATTTTCTGAATTTTGACTCAAGCAGACCTACCCAATTTCAAAGGACAGACCCTCAATGGGGAAAAAAAAATATTTCACAAATAAACAAAGTCAATAACATGTTCTTTTTTAAACAGATTTAGGATTAACAAGACTCTTTCTATTTACTTGACCTTTAGGCATTTATATACACAAAGGAAAAGGTAATCCAAAATAGCTGTGTTACATTGCTAAATTATAGGTTATATCACAATCATTATCCTCCTATAATGATAATGGTTGAAACAAGTCAATATGCACAACAAGCACCATTACAGGAGCTTCAATGCCAAAAGGGAGCGTACAGATGTGTACATAAATGCAGTGTATGAATGAAATCACTTATGATTTACAAAGCTATTAAGTAAAAGGTCTGAGCGTCTCGTGTCAATACAATCTAAAACAGTAGGCTGTAAGTTTAATTAGTGTAACTTGAACGGCTGCTGTAACTGGAAAATCTCATGAGTGGCAGAATGGGGACTAGAATAACAAAGAAGGCAGACACCAAACGACGCTATTTACGGAATAATAAAAAATATCATGTTCCCACTCCAGTCCTATGTAGATATGTTTATAACTCATATAGTAGTAGCATTTATACCTTTTTTGTTATTTGCAACAATTTGCATTTAAAACTCTTAAAATGATGACTCGGTACTCGGTACTACTGTATGAATCGACACTGTATCTGTTCGAAATTGACTTATAGTTATGCAGTTATTGATTTACTTTAGAAAAAGTTACCTACCGATGTATATGGACTTGTTTAGTGAGGTAAACGAAGTAAGCACCACACGGGTGCAAATAGGTAGCCGTGTCCATGTGACGAAACTTTAATGACGTAGAAATGGAATTACTTGCATTGATTGCATTTTGCATTCAGTCAAAAATACATCAACGAGCACGTTTCATAATAGATGCCATGCACATACTGCCTTGATGATCGGGATTTGTTAATTCTGTCTCAAGATCTCTGCCAAAGTTCACGAATATGGGAATAATATGTAAATTATTACAATGTATAGGCTTGCTGACATGATAGCTCTCCTTTTGTCTATAGATGAACTTGTTTCTATTTCATCAGCTAAAGATAATCAAAAGTTTCCTAAAGCAGTTTTCATTTGTGATGAAGGTGAAGTTAAACGGTACGAAGCTTGCAGTGCAGGCTATGCAAACGCAGTTACATATCTAGTAAATCTTGAAAGTTCAGTTTCGCCACTTTTTCCATACGCACATTGAACATTGAACATGACATAGACAACCTTCAGCCTACATCACATGCACATCTAAAATCTAAACATATGTGAAATCAATCAATCAAACATTCATACCTATACGTAGTATTTTCATGAGAGTAACGATTTGCATACTTGATTTAATGTACATAAATGTGGTAACGTGCCTTTCTGAACCCGAGCATCTTCAAATAGGGCCACCGAATACTTAAACAAAATCAAATTAAAAAGTGTACAACAGAATTGAATCTGGATAACAATAAAAAACGCAATCCGATTGCCTGAGATGATACACTTTCCCATGTAGAGCCATCATTAACTAATGAGTAATGAGTATGGGATTCAAGCTACTAGTAGTACAGTCATGATTCATATAATAATTATGATGTATCTGATTGCAATTCGATAAGCATTTGCAAAAGTGTCCCTAATATGTTACGAAAGCATATAAAATATATAACATGATTCCACGCACATGCATATATTATGTCGCGACGCTTGCTTTATCACGTTTATGAATTATTGCTACCTATTTCATTAGTCTGTCGAATGGATTGTTTTTTCTTTCAAGTTTCAATATAGCTACAAGCTACAATATCATAAGAATCCCAACTCGTCTTCTTGTCTTGAGACATTTCGACTAAACCGAAATGATAAACATTACCTTGATAATATTTGACAAAATATGACACTAGTTTTAGGTTATTGTGCATAGAAAGGCCATAGCCCACAAACAAATATGTTTAAATTGATAAAGTCAAAATAGTCAAACCGAAGTCAAAGGATTGAAGTAAAATATCATAGAATATGTGGGTACATATACATGTACATCTGTAATATGTAAATTATTCATTCGAAATCCAGGCTCATACTCATGACTTAGGGATAGGGTAACATAGGAGTGTAAATAAATATATGACAATCAGACACACAGAATACGACACTATGACATTCAATGTTGCTGGTGAACGTTGTTTAATGTTTGGCAATGGCACATTGTGATAGCGCACGAAATCGTAAAATATGTATACGTAATGATGCATTGTCAAGAACTAAAAATTCTCCTAATGTGTTAACGTGGTAATGACATTTATTATATAGTCTGTGCATCTAGGCTCCTCAACATGTAAGTAAACCATAGCATGCCAATTTAGACCAAAGTGCACTAAAAATGTTTTCTTGCAATTTGATTCTCAGTACTCTACATTCATGAACTGTTCCGGGGAATTCACACAGTACCCTGGAGCACTTAAGTTACACTAAATGTAATGCAATGCCAACTGCAACTGCAATTTATAATCGAATTCTGTGTTATAACAGCAATTGAATTATGTCTGGCTCATTGGAGCCTCCCAAAAATAATTTCATTGTCGATTTCAAGTTATCCTGTTACTAATTATTATAATACTAATTTAATTATGGGCATTTACCGGAGATTCAACTGCATGTGACAATGTGACCTTTATCGGTTTTCGGAGAGTGAATGTATGTCTTTGACTTCATGTAGATTGAAAAAGTTTTTATTTAAGCCTCTTTAGGTATAGTTGCAGTAGTAATAGTAATAACTATACGTTTAAAAATTTTGTAGTAAAACAAGTGTGCATTTACTGTGAAGTTGCAAATCAAGATAATATATTTTAAATATGAAAGTTGCAAAACCTTTAATTTTAATGTTTTGTGTTCCGAAGAAATGAAGTATAGCTCATGTAAATGATATTGGCCAAATTGGTCATCCTTCTTAAATACGCAAAGCGACATTACCCATCGAATTTCCAGTGACGTTAGCTTTAGTTCTAGGAAATGTATTTTCTACATTTTTTACATACACTTTTTTAAGAACGATTTGTATATTATTAGCTAATTTATACATAAGAAATACATAATTATGGTTATGCTGTGCTTTCATTTTATGACTTTCAATTGTTTGCATACTGCATACCTATGTGATTCAAAATTATAACATCCAAAAATAATAATTCAAAATTCATGTCGTAATTTGTGTTTACACGGAAAAGTTGTTGCTACAACTGTAATACCTACTTTCTATTATTAATTAACTTATATAATTTTAATTATTCTACATACTATCCTTGCCAGACGGAAAGCTCTCAGCCCCTTCGAACTATATAGTCTGAGGTACATTTTATATCCTCATCGAGAATATGTTCCATCTGCATTTCCCGCAGTGAACATCTATTTTGTAAGTATGTCTAGTATCTAAGACCCCTTGCTAAAAATATTATGGGAAAATCAGGGAAAAAGTGCAATAGCGGTCATTGGATTCTAGCAACGAGGTCTCTAGATGCCAAACCTTGTTGAGACATTATTATATATTAAGAGCACACGACTGAGACATTGTTTCGCTTGACATTTTAATGTCTCGTGACATCAAATGCTATACGGACTTCATTGTTAGCGACTTTGTTTTATTTAATCACGAACATTTTTCTGGCACGCAACGACTGATGCAACATCGTATTATTCGTATTGACATGTTAGCTAAATAGCAATTCATTGTAGACAAATATTAGCTGTGACATGTACTTGACACTGCTATTATGTCAATGACAACTTTTTGACTAAAAGCAAAACTAATTAATAATGTAGGTTATTAAAGAGAATAAGTCACACACGACACACACGAACTCTTTATGAAAACATGCTAGTGTCGTTTCTCAAAACTGTAGCTAAAGTTTCAAGATAGGTGTCTTGAAACTCCTTGAAACTATCTTGAAAGTATTAACTTGTAAGTATAACGAAACTATAGGTATCAATGAAATCTTTCTAATACTGTATTACAATATCGTTTTGATTTTGATTTATATATTTGATGCATAGGTATATCTAATGATGATAAATCAAATGATTTATATTTCATTCGTATTATACGATATATATATAATCGTATAATATGTTGGAAGAAATTGTTACGTACTATATATGAGCCTGCTACTATCTTAATGATCCTGCGCTTTCACCATCATTGCAAATTATTATGTGATAGATATAGGTTGAAGTTTTTGCTTTATATACTAAATAGGCTACCAAACCTAGGGAACAACTTTTGCGTATCCCTGTACATCACCTATTTCGATTTTTAGTAATATTATTATGTTGATAATACTCTACTGCTAATACACTACTGATGTAGTTGACAGATTTTCATTATATAGGAAAGTGTACATTTTTCTCATTTTCAGAGAGAGTCCATTTATATCGTATAATTTGTTCGTTGGACATTTTTAAAACTAAGTGATCTCAGCCGTATATTAGTTGTAATTAGAGCAGTCATTATTGTTTACAAACAAGTCTTTAAGTAAGCAGTCAACAAAAGTTAGTAGCGGGGTTATTACATGATTAATGATTATAGGTACAATCATATAAAAT
>JABASI010005885.1:0-11636 GCA_019776505.1 Tomocerus nigrus
GGTTCAGTTTAAATGTGTAGACTTGGCAAGAATACTTATTGTTAGTCTTTTCCTCCAGACTGTCATGTCATTAATGTCAAAGGAGCCCGAGTTCTCATTTAGTGACACGTAATAACACTTAATATAAATTATTTAACTAGATATCTAGAAGGCGATATGATTGCTTATTAAAAGTGATGGGATGCGAAGGCCTATATATTTGTATGCATGTGATGTAAATGGATGTAGACAGAGGTTGTACACACACTACATGCCAGGCAGGTTAGTAATTGATAGGTATATGCATGGCAGGAGTCTAAGGAGAAAGTTAAACGAAGGAAATAACTAGCTTCGTCTGAATTTTAATCCGTTCCCCTCAATAATCCCATAAATGAAAACTGGAATTCGCAAAGGAGGCAAAGAATTCACAAACATGTATTTACCTGCATACACAAAGGAGTCGAGCATCAGCTATGCACACATGATTGTATAACTACTATCTATCTACACTCGACAATGACTATTATCCCCGCGCAGCACACACGTCCGACGTCCACCTCGACCCAGAGGCATCCTTACCCTTCTTAAGTAGCGCCACTTCACAAACAGCCACTTTCCCACTTTCCCCATTCGCATTCTCGTTCTACAGACCAAGGTGTGTGCTATTCTGTAGTACCTAAATAAGTACTATTATATACATTACACACGATTACGAGAACAATCATCCTACTCACAATAAGGTGAGCGACACTACACAGGTTAACATGACACGATGACACAAACCATAAATGAATACGATCCAACATATTCAAGTATATAGGTACGCAACTACAATAGATGTTACAGGCGGTTTATAAATACTAAATTCCATGTCTATATAATCTATGCAAAGAATCAAAAGTAATTATAACAATAACGTGAGTGAGAAGAGACCTAATTAAGTAGTCGAAAGATCAGTTGATAGTTATTATAAGTTAATTATCAGTACATTGAAGAATTTTAATTATGATTCTTATCAACAACCTAGGATTAAAAAATATAATATTTCAAATAAACAATACATATCTGAATTTCACGTTGGGAATTTTCTTTACGTCAAAATCTATTTAATCACTCTACAAGAAAATCAGGTTATCAGGTACTTATCTCTTGAAAAATCAGTGTCTTTTTTGACAATGTTTTAACTTGGAAATATATTAGGCCTAGAACTAATAAGCATGGACATTGTATGCAAAATTGCAAATATCCTGTGACATATAAATGTATATTTTAATATAATGAAAACAGACAGATTGTATAGCCAAAGAAAGGATTTGAGAGGAGAAAGATAGGATAAATAGGGAGAGGTGTATAGGTAGGTAACTTGTGATCCATAATAATATATTAGGGCAGAATAGATAAGAAGAGAGGTAAAGTACATGATATTGTAAGTAGAGGAGTGAAGTGGCTGAATCTTAAATGTTAATAAGTGTACGGAGGAGTGGAGACGGGCGTAGGGAAGTAAGTGTGTGCATGGAGCAGTACATAAAACGTATCTGTGCATGTAGTGAGTGTGTAGAAGAAAGAGGAGTTCTAGTGCTACTTATGTGCTTTCTCTGCCAGTTGTCTCTTGCTTTCCTTTCTGCTTCTCTCTCTCTCTCTCCTTCTATTCTAACAAGTCCAAGTCCGGGTAACAAAGAATTTATAAAGTTCCCTTCAGTTTCCTTCCCCTTCCATTTCATTCCTCATTTTCCATATTCATTCATTCAGAACTAAAACGAGTCTCACGAACAAGAACTAAAGGAGAAGGAACTAAACTAAATTTAACAACTTGAATATGTGTGAAAGCTGTAAAATGGGAGCAGGAAAAGAACAGTTTCACTTCACTAAACTACAGTCTTATCTATGTCCCTCTGTATATCCTTCTTTCTCCACTGTACACAACTGGGGGAATATATTTACTCTGCATAGACCTAATACACATATATGTGTATCTATTAGTTAACATTTGTATAGGAAAGAAGCGAGTGTAGTGTGATATGGCAGGAGGCTTTCACTCCACGCTCTCTCTCTCTCTCTCTCTCTCCGTATCCCTCCTTTCTAATGCTCCTTCACACTTTCCCAGCGACAATTAAAAATTCATTAAACTCTTGAGCCAAACTTGAAAACTACTGTCTGCTCCTGCTTACTGCAATGCATACGCTTCCTTTCTCCGTCCTTTCACTTGACTTCATTCGCCTCACACTAACATACGTACACATAGTACAGACAGGTAAAGAAAGTGCCAGGTGCAATGCACCCTTCCATTCTACACAGATGTTTTCCTTGGAAATAAAAATAAAACAGCCTACCTGTGTCCTTCCGCCGTAACAGTAAACAAGAATACTATTATCATCAAATTACACCCTAAAATCTTTTGTCCCAGCAGCGCCTTTTTAATTTTTTATACTTGGAGCAATAAAAATTGCATGCGCAAAATTACGTAATGGATATTTAAAGATGAACACAAAAGTATACCATTGCAAATGCAGGTAGTTATCTACTTAAGACATAATAATGTATACTTAGAGGTTTTTTTGTGTATTCGTGTGATACCCTAAAAGTCGACAGAAATAGTATCCTGAAAAATGTCCTACCACAATCTAGTAGCCTGGAAAATAGATCAATTTTCTCTGGATGAGTTTTAAATTATTGTTAGCCTAATGTGTATGTTTATAGTGATTGTGTAATGCGTTCTTTATATAGGTGGAGGCTATAGTAGGCTTCCAAGTACAGATAACTGTGGAGATAAGCCCTATTTACATTTCCTCTTTGGAATGAGCACACAATTTAAATGGCAGTCTACCTGTCGTTGACATTAAATTAAATTCAAAGGAGAGCAAACAAATAATTCAGTACATTAAGACCCGTTGACATCTATTTAAACATTTTGCAAGATAACTCCCATTGAGTAAACTAGAAATACTTCCAAGATTGGCACTTGTAAATTAAGTGCCACATCGCAAATCGCATATATAATTCATGCAGGAGCCAACAGCGTGCCTTTAATGTCACAACCTATCTCTACGCAAAGAGACTAATGCTGTTTAACAGAGCGGAGGATGGGAAAACCGAAAACCAACAACGTGAGCCTTTCCCTCAAAATCCCAACACGAGCCAGAGTCTTATATTTACGTGTTCATTGTTTATTCGCCCCTTCCTCTTGCTACTCTATACCTACCCAGCTCATGTAAAACATATGAAATATTATATTTAAATCTAGGATTTTTAAAACAGAATTTTTGCATTTACAGTCCTTTAGGTATTTTTGTGTACAAAACATACGCGTAGAAGTGCATGTGCGAAAATGTAGAATGAAGAACGTCTATTTAGGTCACTCTAGTAAATTACTGCTGCCAACAATTTAAAAATGTTCAATAGGGCATTGCCATACGTAAGGTGTAGCACAAGCTTTTGTGTCACTTTTCCATTAAGTATTTAGCCAATTATAAGGTAAAAACACGCAAATTGAGCATCCTGCTAGAAAGAAAATTCGACAAGAAAAAGAGGATCCATATAGGCTCATCCAATTGAAATCAAGCGGAGTCACCAGAGAGGAAGGAATAATTGAGTGACACAAGATAGGAAAGATTTGTCAACGATAAGGTTCTTTGTACAGCTCGTGCTTAGGTCACGTTTGTTTGCCTAAAGCTAACAACACGCTCGACAAAATGCAAATCTAACGTATTGAATGCACACATGCTGACGTTTAGCTCCTTAAATATAAATAGCTATGTGGCTAGCTAATATTTACAGAGTCCACGACCAACCACCTGCCATACTCCCTAGTTCTCAGTCTACACTGGACATTTCCAGCAAACGCAACCTTAGAACTTGTTACTTTCATAGAATATTGCAAAATCTTGCTAAAGGTTAAATATATACCTGAGGTATTTGCCATGCTTTTAAGTTACAACATTGCAATAAAGAAACTATAATTAACTCCATGTCTTGAATTAATAAATCTTGTACAATAGCATCATAACTTTCTCCCAATAAAAATATGAAACTTAATACCAGGAATAATCCCAACATTAGACAAGACTTTAACTATATACAAAATATCTCATTTGCGTATGCTTTGCATATAAATATCAACGACAACAGAATGGTTAGTATTGCAGATATAGTACCACCAAAGCTGAGTTTCATAAAAAACGTCATTTCCTTTTGCACATTTAATTTGTAGTCGGTTTCCCACAAACCGGAGTAGCCCGCTTCATTTCCGATATCTGAATTATGAAGAAATGGTTAATCCAATGAAATAGAGGGTTAAAGCGTGTAATTAGGAGAAAGGAAAGGAAACGGCAGTGAAGAAATAGTAAGAAATAGTATTTTCGTCATTCGGATTTACATGGGTCACTGGAAAGGAAGTGAAATGGTCGGGTGAACTTTAGGTAAAGTAGAAGAACAACATGAAGTGACTGACTGTAGCAAAAGGAGCATTAATGTTGATCATTGTGGGAGGCTTTCCTATTTTGGTCGCTTGCGGGAGAAAGCTCACACTGACTCAAGGCAGAGAGAAGGTAAAGTATGAAAATGAAAGGAAAGGCAAGGAAGGAAAATTGCTTAGTTAGTGGTGAGAGAAAGAGAAAGAGAGGGATTGTGAGTGTAGTCACTTATTAGCTACACAGAGCCGTAAATGAGTAGGCTAGAGAGGTAGGCATGTTTAGACGTGAATGCTGAATCAAAATTATTGTCGACATAAAGATATGCCTGCTCTGTTTCCTTGTGTTGTTGGTTGGTGGGCTTTGGTTTGGCTTGTGGTGGGCCCTGGTTGTTCAAATAAAAGGAGAGCCACATCATATTGCTCTGTTGATTTGGTTTGGTGAGTGAGGTGCACGTGGGGAGACATTTTCAATGTTCATTGCCTTCTATTGTTTTCTATTGTGAGTGCTGACTTGACTGCTCTACCTCCACCTCCACCACCGCTCGCACTCTCTACACAGACAGAGACTGTTGAGTTCCGTTGTTGTTGTGTGAGCCGAGACTTGGTTGGTTGACGTGAATGTCTGCTCTACTACAGCTACGTAGGCATTAGAGGAGACAGAGTGAAGTTGTGCATTCAGCTTGGGTAATGTAAAGCACGACTTTTGTTTCTGTCACAAAATTATTATCCTTTGTTAATCTTTGAGCAAAGTCTGTAATTCCACCATATAATGTCATAGGGAAAGCACGCGCGCTTTGGGAACAATATCTATGGATGGAGAAAGCTGCATGGCGATAAGGTCCTCTCTCTCTCTCTTTCCGAGAAAGCCAAAGCTACCTAAGTCTATGCCACACTCATCTTTACATTCACCCTATACAATGCAATCCTACATTCCAAATGTCTATCTACTCTTTGTGTAACATTGTATTGGGAGTGTCATGATAGGGCTGAATAGTTGTTCTGTTGTAGCTGCCATTTATCCAAATATTATCCTCAAATGTTACCTTGTACCTACCAACCTGCCTAAGTAGTGTGGATGTTCAGATGTGTTCCCTTTATGTCATATACAGGCATTTACATACCTGTTCTCAATATTTCCTCATCGAATATAATGCTCTGTGTACAACAAGCTGAGAATGTGTGTCTATAATTGAAAAGGTATAATATGGAATCTACAATATTCCGAAATAAATGTAAATTCCCAATCCTCCTACACATGGTACATACAGGTAGGATAAATGCATGCAACTTGCTATCACAACGGAACAGAATGGCCATTATTCACCCTAAGATGTACAATTAAGCTTTATCAAAAGAATTGCATCAACTATACACATAAGTTACACTTTAAGTTGTTATTATTATAGGCTTGGCTGGCATTGCATTACCATTAGCCACACTGCACTGCAAATCTAATAATGTTATAATGACTCCCATTTGTTAACTTCTTTCCCACCGATTCTCCCTCTTTTTCTGTGGGCACACTAAGACATAGCTCAGTACAATACAATTTGTAATGTTAAATACAGTGCGATTAGTTTTGAAAAGGTTAATTTTGCTAATTGTCAATGACTAAAAACACTCAGGTAAAACATCAAATATTATACTTGCAAAAATTGTAATGTGCATGTCGCAGCGCTGTCCTTTAGTTTTACTTGCAGAGAAAGGTATAATGTTCAGTATAGATTCTGCTATCTTGCAATTTTCCCTTTTCCCCGTGTGGCTTTTAGTGTTTTGTTAAGTTGGCTGATGCGCTACGGGAGTAGGGAATTGAGTATGGAGAAAGTGCACTTTGAAGAATCAACAATCGACGCAGATGGCACGCGTCTAGCAATTGCATCCAGTTCTGGTTTGCTCTACTACTCTATTTAGTGGCATGTATTGGGGGATTGGAGGAGAAAGCGTCGGTAATAATGTCTCATGTAAAAGGACATATTGGACGGAAGACGGCGGCCGAAACAGGCCACAGTACTAAAAGCATACGTAATAGCCTACAATGCTCGATTCCCAATTTTCAATAATTTGTCTCAGGCACGCACACCTTTCCTTTCACACATCTATTACTACAACTTACCTTTCTATTCCCATTGTCATTGTCGTATTCTATCAAGGCAGGACAACACATTCACATACTACTGCATACTGAACTAACCTACTATGCCCTAAGAAAAGCTACACTCGTTCTGCCAACACCAACACGTCGAAAGAATAAATGACTCGACTTAATTCGCTCCTGTGTATCATTACTATTACTATGAGGCTAGTTATAATAAGCAGTTCTATTTATGAGTATGAACGTATGGTACGACTGTACTGTACGATTTAGAAAAGCAGGACTGGTGTAGTATACTTTCCTTTCTCATCCAAGCGACTACTCACTTCCTTACATCTACTTTCACCAAACCAATTACCTTACTTCAGAGTTACATCTCCATGGATTATAAAGCTAATTACTTTTTATGTTAAATATGATGCATACCTATACCTATAGAATTATTTACGCAATTCAAAAATAAAAAAGACCATAGTGGCGTATTCATTGACTTTTATGATATGAGATATTAAAATTATTAGCTCATGCCGCTTTCACCGTGCAAATGAAATTTCGTATTTTTATGATTACTTAATAAATTAAGTTAAAGCGAAGTGAAAGTTCAATGTGCTAGAAAAACTATGTATACAGAATCATTTTTTCTATCTGTAGCTGTAGTGCTATAATTGATTAAAGAATACACATTTTTAAAATGAAGCTTTCATTTATCTATCAACAATTTAAAATATATTAAACACTCAGGTGGAATAACGAATAACAATGGAGTAACTGGATAACGTTATAAATAGATATTATGATAATGAAATAGTTACATCACTTATTAAACGGGTTTAATACTTTCAATGACTTCGTACTCGGATAAGCTTACGTTAAGGGCTTTCCCTTTTTGGCATTCAAAGACATAATATTTTGCTACCTTGTTGACACAATTTTCCAGCCTTGCTTTAGTAAATCCTGGATTTTTCCAGCTGTTCCGATCCCAATTTAAACGTCCGATGTAGATAATTTGATGGACAGTACAACTCCTCAAATAAAGATATTCCAAAAGCTCCAGTATTTCTACGTTGGTTTTGGCTCGCAGAAGACTACCCAAAACCATTTCTTTCGCTCGAACATTTCCAACCATTTCTTTCACTTCATGATGGCGAAAACCCATCAAAACGAGTTTATCAAGATTGAAATCTGTGCTTCCCTCCTCCACCCAATGAATAGTTACAAATTTGAGTTTTAGTCGTTTGAGACTTTTGGGAAGCCAGTGTGATTTTATTTCGATTTCACGGCAGCCACACCGTTCCAACTGAAGGGCAACCAGGTTTGGGCATAGAGGATACTGGGAAATTAATGAAAAAACTGGAGCGGTCAAGATATGTAGCTCTAAGTACTCCAAATTATTTAAGATGACAATTTGGTTAGAACGGCACAGTACTGGTTGATAACGGAAATGTATAATGAGATTTTTAATAGACTGGGGAAGGGCCGAAAAATCAATTTTGTCGGTGATCAAGATAAGTTCCTGAATTTTCATTTCTGTTCTGTCAAAGGATTGTTCTTGAGACATCCACATCGATAGGGATTTAACTGTCCATGTGCAGTTAGCCCAATTTTTCAGGGTAACACCAGCCAGATGAAGAGACTGGAGACTTAAGTCGCCCGTTAAATCTAAGAAAGGTTTCGTCACTCCCCCCGAAATCCACTCATAGTTCAAATGTAACCTTTGCAGTCCAGATAAATCAACAATATCATTGATGCAAATTTCGGGTAACAAATTTCCATGTCGATAAAACTTCACGAATTTCAAAGAAAGACTGACAGGATGGAATTGAATTAGAGGCAAGTCTTGGAGATTTATTTTACACTTTGAAAATGACAATTGTTTTACGTTAGCCAGAATAGCACTTTCTACCGTCATTGTCACTTCTGGTATTGAAAATGCCAGGTCATCACCGGCAAGTTCTAATTTTGTTCCACTTTTGCATCTGATCATTGGTGAATTTGCTATCCATGGATTGACATCAACACAGTCCACTAACTGCCCTCCTTCGTCAATTAAATATAAAGACGACAGTTTCAGCTCTCTTATGTTTCTCACCTGACGTTGGAAGAAGTTATCTATCTCCTGGATATTCCACGGGCATCTTCGACAACTAGAAATTTTGAAGGAAGTGAAGGGAATATCTTCAATCGTTGAAGAATAGATTTCGAAAAAATTTGAAGGATGCCCTTCGGGAGGTAATTTCCCTTGTGTTGTACTAATTTTAATACTTGAGCGAATTCTCAAAATGGGCTCCGCAGCTGCGTCCCAATCCGTCGAAATAAACCGACAGTTCTTGATGTCTCGGAGGCTCAAAAATTTCATAATGCATCGAATGACCTAGCAAAGTTTATAAAAACAGATACATAGCATAATCGGACACCAAAAATCATAAATTCTAAGAAATTTTTCAGGAAATAATGACACAGTCAGTTGTTTCTCCTACCGGAATTTGAAGCAACGGATGTACCGTCTTGAAATCTCCACCTCCTGACTGTATTTCCTGAAAGTATTTAGCACATGCTATTATCAGCTGCATAACGAACGAACAGCTTTGATCGAAAATTACGTAACTTACAAACTTTTCCTTGTTAGTGAATTTTTCAAATGACTCAGGTAAGAGTGATTCATTTTTAGAATTCCCATTTTTATTGGATGAGATCACCGAATCCCCCATGCGTCCAATGAGAAACTCTTCGGAGATCATTTTATCAGATTCCATTTTTTCCGCAGTTTAAACAAAGCTAGGGGTTTACAATTTAGTTTTATGGCCCTATTTTTGAGAAATCTAAATGTTCCAAGACGTCCTCGAAATCTAGACTGTCAGCAGACTCGAGAAATTCATCGCTACAGAAGTTGCATATAAAATCAAATCAAATGGAAGTTTTAGCTGGCTAACTGACACGAATCCAAGTTAAGTATATCCTTGACAATGAGCAATCATCCATCACAATGTGAATTCTTGATCAGGTATAGAACTGTCCACACCAAACACTTCCCCATCGTCCCAATTTTCCTCTTCAAAACTCTTGAGAGCTTATGTAGATGAAAATTGGCTTGACAGTTGTAATAAAAGCACCGTCATCGTCAACACAAGTGCATATTTTTGATTCACTTGCGTATGATACGTAGTTACCATGTATAATTTGAAACATCAAATCTGTAAGATTTTGTGAGTAAATTAAATGGCTAAACAGTAAGTTCGTAGGTTATATTAAGTCGATTTGAATGCATCTTTCGAATCCTTCCCAAATAATTTATGCATAGTTTCACTGTACGCGATTTACAGTGTATTAAAATACATACTAAAACTATTTGTAAATCATCATCATCGTCATAGGACAAGAAGACAAGACACGTTAAATGAAGGGCAAGTTGTTTTCATTCATAACGGACAGAGACAGACCAGAAACAAATGACAAAATTCGCGGAACAGAAGTAAACTATTTGAAAAGCTCTGTTCACTTCATTTCTCCCTTATTCATATGCAGACTCAGTACACATTTAGCAATCCAGCAACGAATGAATGCACGAACTTGTTCTCTATGCCAAATATAGGTACCTATACATAGTAATAATCTGATAGCATTAGAGATGACAACATTTATACACATGTACGACATACTACATAGTTAATGCTAGATAGGGTAGGAATGGGCGAAGAGCTATTACAATTTCGTATAGTTCCCAAATGTTATGTAACATGTTCCTGCATTACCCACCTATAGTTATGGAATTTATAAGAGTTATTTAGAATTAGAACAGTGGATGGATATGATATAGATCAGGGATTCCAAAGAAGCGATCAAATAAATATGCTATATGCATTATTCTATGTAGAGCCTGGTAAATAGTACATAAATAGATGGGACAGGGCCGGGGACATATTCAGGAAGGCACAGGCTAGTGTCAGCATTACGCACACAACTCAGATGCACAGAACGTACATTGAAGCACACATAAAACATCAAATCCTGTATTAAAGGAAATAAATGTCATAACGAGCACCATTCAACGACACGCGACATTGATTTTCATCATAATATGTATTTTGGACTCCTTGAGTGGAGAATAAACGTTGAAACGATATAACTGCTCGCATTCATAGCCTCAGCCCTCTGTTTTCTCCTTTCTCTCCTCAAAGACTACACACACACACACACACGACACACGAAATGATGAAGTAATGCACGTTCTGTGCGTAATGTTGTTCAACATCTTCTGTCCTTTCCTTTTGTTCGCACACAAACAAAATCAGCAATCCCATACAATGTTAGATGGTCACTGTTCAATCTGCAGACAGCAAGCTTTATATAGCTAACTCTGAATGTCTTTAACATTTCGATCAATAATATTATGTCTTCTGAACTGACAAGACTGACAGATACTTACTTACCCATATTTTTAATGTCCTTTCAGACAATCATAGAACAAGCGAGCAAATGAGCGTTTGAGAAAATTGGATTAAGTATTTTGTCATTGTGGTATGTTACATAGATACAGAGGTTATACGAGCATGAGAAAGGATTAGGGGTTGAAAGATTTTCCTACGGAAAGGGTTTAGGTGATGCTTTTATTAGATAATCATAATAATTGAATAAAATTGGAGGAAATAAAAATAGAAGTAAGACAAAATGTTAGGTCCATAAAAGTGAAATGCTATAAACACAAAGAAATAAAATTGTTTGCCATCTCGGAAGCGATTTCGTGGCAGTTCCGTTGTTGTAGTGCTGAGAATGCAATATTTTTAAGTGTACCTACTCGCAGAAGTAAGTTGTAGTGGAGTGGAGTGGGGTATGTGAGTATGTGTTGTAAATATACAATTCATACAGAGGCTGTGCTGCTCCGTCTCTACTCTACTCACTCTGATCCGATTGTAGATCCAACTCAGGTCGAACTTGTTTTCTCTCTCGACATGATAGCGATCCCTGCCATAAACAGAGTAGACTTTCCGTGAACTATGATACAGCCGTGATGTCCAGCCGACGATCAGTCTAGCTAACTGAGTTAATCTCCTAATGAGCTCAGGTATAAAATTTCTGTACAGGGGGAGAAGAACTATTTTGTGCATCTAACACCGCTGACTCTTAACCCAAATAAAGCCTATGCCATTCAAGGTGTACGCT
>JABASI010005886.1:0-11635 GCA_019776505.1 Tomocerus nigrus
AAAATGCCCCACCCTTTCAGAAAAATTCCCCACCCTCCCAAATGCTAACCTAACCTAACTCAAAATAACCTAATTCCAAAAGGTGTGGAAAATTCCCCACCCCACTCGTAGGGTGGGGAATTTTCCCCACCCGCTAATTAAACCTAATATAACCTACAATAAACTAATTTCGATGTTCGGGAGGGAGGGAAGTTTTCCCGAAGGGTGGGGCATTTTAGTCTTGCCGGAGCTATATATGTGCGTATAATGTATGATGTAGTAATAGGGGAGTTTCATAATATTACCCCAAGACAAAAAAACGAGATAGACATGTTTGCTGACAACCATGCTCACAAAGTACATCAATCGAAAGGTCTCTAAAAGAGCTTTCGAAATCCATTTGGGGTACTTTTTGCAAGTTTTTGGTGTAATAAATATTAGGAAACTCCTCTATTGTATATTAATTTTCCTGCGTGTAAATAATTTTAATAAACAGCAGATAGAAGTAGCACTTGCTACCATAACAACAGTGGCGAAGAGAAAATTGACTGTGGCTGGCCGGGTATTGATTCTGATACCTGTTACGGCAGGCGTTGCTGCTTTGATGCGACAAGAAATGAAACTCAATGTTATTTTAAAAGGGTAATATTATGAGAGTCTCCAACTATTAATTTTCCATAGCAAACTGTTTTGAAGGTTAAGGACTTAAGGAATATTGAAGTTATAAAGAATTTTAGGTTGATATATTTACTGATGCATTTGTAGAATCCTGAGGTAGATAGTGCAAATGGAATAATGCAGTTTATCAACTCCACAGGTAAGAATTTCTTTGGTTCTTAAAGTTCTTATAGACGCCCACAACCTGTCCTTGATTTATCCTTGACTGATTCTGCGCATGCAGGAATTGATGACGTCTGGTGCTTACTCAGATCCCCTTTCCTTGTTCCTACTTATTTAGCTGTACTTGAATATGCAAATGCCCGTAGCTCCGCTTATGGTGGTTCAAATGAGTATGTAGAAATTATTTTTATATTGTAGAAATCAGTTGGTTCTACAACATTAGTGTAAAATTAAAATCCATATTAATTTGATCCCCATCTGAGGTATATAATTAATTTTGTCGAGGCCTAGCCTTTCTGCACGTAATATTATGTAGTTAGCCTGCTTAGTCTATAACCAGCTTAAACTCAGAACACAAATGTAGCATCTGTACTGAAGAATGAATATTATTTTTTATATTTTGCATAGGTTGTAGTCACAATGACTACTTTCGTTGCAACAATGATAGATGTATCCCATACAATAGTTTATGCAACAAGAAAGATGATTGCGGCGACAACAGTGACGAAGATCCACGGCGATGTGGTATTCTCAATTATTATTTCAAATGAAAAGGTTGCATAAATATTACTAAATGCACAATTTCTAGTTTTATTTCGAATATAATAACAATTACAGTTTCCAATGGGACAACTTGCTACGCTGTGAATTATTATGTTGAAGAAAGAATCGAGTGTGGCTGGCCAGGAATTAATCCTACTACTTGCTTAAAAAGGAAATGTTGTGCTCTTAGGACAGCTATCGGCGATTATTGTTTCTTTAGAACCGTAAATATTATAAAACAGTTGTACTTATTTACAAAAATTTCATTTATTTTGTAATTTAATACAACGACCTTCTATTTATTTAGAGTTTCGATTTTTCATTAATAAAATCGGAAACCTTGGGTCAAGGAGTTGACTTACAGCAGCCCACATTGAAAACGGTAACTAAACTGATATAATAAATATAATGGTATTTCCAAAGAATCAATTAGTATGGCGATTTATTGAGTGACATTATTAATTGTTACCTAAATACAGAATTCTAATTCCGCCGAAGAACAAAGTGACAAGTCTATGATCATTCAGGGTAATTGAACTAAATCTACGATATTTTTGCTGGATGCTGTGCAGAGTATATCGACACCGTATAGACGGCAATTCTCCTAAATCTAAATCTGCTCATTTTCACAATTTTACGAAATCCTAAATGTTCCATCACCCATATGACTTCAATCCATCCTACCTAAGTATCATTGTAAAACCCAATTTAGCATTTGACTAAGAATAGCTTTAGCTATTTGAAACTAGTACTATTATTACTGTTTCTCCACACTCAAATTCGGACTTCCAGAATGTTCGGTATCCTGATATCCTGGATACTGCGCAGGCAGGGGCAGCCTCCCCGGTATCCGGGATACCATGGGCAGTGGGCACCTGCCCAACCGGGTATTTGGGCAGGATGCAGGCAGGTTGGGCCGAGCAGGCTGGGCAGGGAAGGCATGTTAAAAAACAAAATTTTGGGCAGAAAAAAAACGGGAAATTTTGGCAAAAAACGGACTAGTAATCAGGGTTAAAATAATCATGTCTGAATTATGTGCAAATTGAATTATTTTTAAATTATGGTATCGGCCATAATGTAATTTAAATTACAATTAAAACTGTTTCATGGATAAAAAATTTCAGAAATATCTTATTCATTTTTAAGCATACAATCATTTAGTCCACTTGCAGCTACCATATAATAATAGATAAAATACCTTACCTTGTTATTCTTGGGTCTTATTCTATACCATACCATAAACATGCCATGTTAATTTTCGATTAATCTAGTGCGGACTGCGGACTGACGGTACTCATGCAATTGCAAATGCAACTGACGGTACTCATGCAAATGGGTGCAGTTTTATACCTCTATAATATTCTGGCTTAAAACTACTCAAAACAAAAAAAAAATTGCGAAAAAAAATTTTGGGTAGTTTTTTTTTCGGTATCCTGGATATCGGGTTTTTTGGGCAGTTTTCGATCCGGTAATCGGGATACCGGGTTTTTGGGCAATGGGCAGGCTTTCAGGATACCGGGCAGAAAAACATTTTCTGGAAGTCACTCAAATTAGTAAAACAACTTATTTTCGGGCACTAGTCAATTTCTCAGCCAAAATAGATTGGGTTCATATTTTACCATTATTCTTAAAAATAAGTAACCTAGTACCTACAATACAATCAAAACCATTTTATTTATAGTGTTTATTGAAACTGGTGTTAAAAGTGGTAAATATATTTTAATTGGGTTTCCTTGTATCGTCTTCACAAATATTAATATTCTAGATAAATATTGCAGTTTTCAAATAAAATTTTCAAATAAAATTTTCAAATAAAGTTTTCAAATAGAATTTTCAAATAAATAAATAAGTAGGATTTTCGTTTCAATGCTGCGCTCATAAATAAATACTACACACAAGAATGGACTTATTCCATTTCTTGAGGAATGAGCATGGATTAAGGAGAATTGGGAAAAATAAGTAGATTTGGATTTAGGAGAATTGAGAAAATGGGCAGACTTTGATTTAGGTGAATTTCCATCTAAAGTGTCCATGATATACAAAACAATTCCATAAAAGTGTAATAAGCGCTTATAAGTTGATATTTTATTTGAGTATTCTAATGCTTGTAGATGGGGGCTGCGGAGGTGTATTGGTTGCAGAAGAGGGATTTATTTTTTTCAACAACCCATCGTTGAATAAATCCATCAGATGTATCTGGACAATACGCGCAAATACGAGATCATGGGTTGCGTTTCAGTTACTAAATTCGGACTATGATTGTAGCCTGAATAACTCCATTACATTATTCACTGTTGTAATGTACAGTGATTTTAACACTTATCCGTGAGACTGTTTTCCTAATAATGATTTTCAAAAAACTAATTCCAATTACATATAGCAAATGGAATTTTCAATGCCTTAATGCTTCGATACCTCCTGATTGTTTGCTTTTCATTTTCATTTTATTACAACAATTATGAAAAACTTATGATAAAATTTTAAGCATTCATGTAAAAAAAAGCATTATCTATATAGCCTTAATATAGCCTTAACAAATGTATATTCTAGGAAGTTCTCTTAAAATATGTTTTGTGAATGTATTTACATAGCTTCAATTGATTAGGGGACACAGAAAGAATTATTGGGTATGGGTACCTTGTTTTTACTTTATTCATGGCCATCACAGCAACCACAACACATCCACCAATCAGTTCTTTACTCAAATTATCAAATCCATGACGAATAAATTAGTGTTTTTTATTCTGACAGGCTGCCAGTAGGCGGAGAAGAAATTGTCGTGAATGGACCTCACGTGTTTATCACATTCACCTTCGACCCCTCAGAGCTGATATCGAAGAATTGTAGCAGTTCCGGCTTCCGACTGCGCTACGAAGGAAGAGGTTCCACTTATCGCAGACTCTATTCAAACCCTTATGCCACATTATTAGCATTTAGGCACTTCCAATATGAAGGGATTGAAGGTTCAGTGATATACCCAGGAACTAATAGAAACTATTCGTCTGGTGAAATAGTCACTTTTGTCATTAATTTTAAAGAAAAAATTCCCGTTTGCATCAATTTGAACTACATTGACACTGAACCCAACTCCGATCATTTGAACTTCTACACTGAATCTGAACAGAAAAGTGGCACTTATGTAATTGCCAATACCGCAATCGCAATGCACTATGGGTAAGAATAGATAAGCCTAATATTTGTTTTACATTTCCATCCGACTTTTTCGAAGAACGGAAAATGCTTAAATATTAAGGATAATATCAGAGTGGCCTTATTTTGTCAGCTAATTTTTAATTGCAAAATAATTGTTTATTTCTTTATTTAGCTATTCTGGAAGAAATAGTACTGTGAATGTGGACATTAAACCCCTCTACGATGTATCATCTTTCATTGTAATTTTCAACTTAGATTCAGTTAGAGAGGGTTCTGGATTTAAATTTTCTTGGAAGCAGACCTAAAATTGGATATGAAGTCATTATATAGATGCGGTTATTTCAGATGGAAAGTATCCGCAAATAAAATATAATGTGTATGTTAATGGTATGTTAACGTTATATAATTATTGGTTGGAGATTGAATTTACTTAGGTATTACAAAGTATTTTATCTAACGACCTGAAAGGTTTTGCAATACTTTTTATTTTATTCATAATGTCTTCCCAGTTGTGCAAAATCTGTGATTAGATACACAGCAACCAGCAACTTACTGACATTGTTAACAAAACAAAACTACATATACTTCCCAGTCACCTTCTATAATTTTTATCTAACTTTAGAAAATATTGACTAAGGTACCTATACTTCCCAACCATTATTGTCTTAAACAAGTTCAGTCTTTGAACAAGATTTGTGTTGCTTGTTGTCAATTTTTCAATTTCCTGGTCTTTTTCCTGTTAATTTATTTTATTATGTAATTTTAGTGAGGAGATAGGCATCAATAATTGATGATTAAATTACGAACAATCATTAATTAGCATTTTCTGATTTATTAATACACATTACATTATATTATTATTATACCCTAGTACCCACATCTGCATATAACAATAGCAGAATACAATCAATAAAATACAATAGATAACACATAGGTATTTTTTTTATAAAGTATTTATTGCTTTTACTTGCAATTCAAGTTGAATTGCTGCTATGGCAGAATCGTATTCCAGCATCGTCGTTTTCAATTCTTCAACTTCATCCTTTTCCTTCACACAAAAACAGGCTCATAATATTATTTATTATTTTATGTGTCATTATCATCGTAAAGGTTGATCTATTAAGGAATTAATTAAGTAAATAGTACTTACGCCAAAAATTCCGCAAGTGATTTACTTGTTGTCTTTAGTCATTAGTGCCATCAACGCCTGTTGAACAACTTTATTTTCTTTGTTATCGTCATTGATAACTCTATCTATATACGAGCCGGAACTGCTGCTGCTGCAATCACTATCGTCATTGTTCTGTAGAAGTGACTTGGCTGGTTTCTGTTGTTAAACAGTTACGAGATTTCATTTTCAATGTCATGTCAATGTCATAATTTAACAGTTAAGTTAAAATGATGAATGAAAACAAGAAAAATAGTCAACTTACCGAAAAAGAGCAGGAAGGTTGGTAGGCCATTTTCGTTGAAGAGTTAACGACACCGATTTCTGGTTTGCCGTTCGGGGTATGTCGGACTGGAGACTTGAAGAACTGTCGTCGTTGGGTGTCACTTTCTAGAAGAATTTTAGCACTACTGACCTTTGGCGTTCTTCTTCACTTGCTTCTTGGTCTGATTGCTACTGGTCTTGCAGCTAGGAGGGAGTGGGGGATTAAATTAACATTAGATTATTTCTGCAAACGGCCTTTGTGCACAGAGCATGCATCGTTTTGTAATAAGAAAGACCCCTAAGAACAAAAGACTGAGGCGGCACAGCACAGACTGGTAACACCTCTCAGCCAGTAGGAGCGTGACGTTCCTGTACGTGTAGGTATTGCTCTTCGGCCTTTACATACCTACACGTACGGGAACGTCACGTTCGGATTGACTGAAATAACAAAGGGAGGATGGGTTTAGAAGCTTCACTGAGAACAAAGAACCGGCGCCATGTCAGTTCTTCCCTGAAAACTAACGATTTTTTTCAATGGGCTCTGTGAGAGACTGCATATATTAATATAAAATCTCCCGAGGATCTATGAACTGGCTATGACAGGACCCCTGCCTGCTATGACTATGACTCAGTAAATCCAGCTATCGTTTCAGGTTCCCCAATCTCCTCTCTGACTGTCCCTAACAAAAATATTCTTAGGGGCAAGTATGGGGACGACAAGAGAGGAAGATTTTTTTCCGAGGATTTCATAAAACCCAGGAAAATACCAAGACCAGCCCTACTATGAGATAGAAAGTTAGCATTTTTATTCGTTGATCTTGCTGTATTTTGTTTTTATGAGCAACTTCGTCAGGTTTTAACGTAGGTACCTAACGTAAGATTTAAATTTTTTATCATTTGTGTAGACGAGCATATTCATGTTCCTAACCCAATATTAAATAAATAACTTGGGCTATCCAGTATCCTCTTGTAAGTCTTGTAGCTGTGACCGATTTTTTGGGATTGGAAAGCTCTGACCGCTATTAATGAGGAAAAATAGCAATGACAGCAATGAGTGAACGAGCAAGAAGGCAGGGCCTATTAGCTCTAATAATTTCAATATCCGTTAAAATACTACTAGTTTTTCGTAAATTAATTTTTTTTGAAAACCACTAAAAACCTGTGATTTATAACATTATTGATTTATAACAATTATATATCTGTATCACTTCATAAAATGTTTTCAATAAGTAGTAAATATGTGCAAAGTGCAAATTACATAGGTAATTGTGTATTTCCGACTCACTGAAGTAATTGACAAAATGTATTGTCATTTTGTTAGAGACAAATAAAACATCATTTTTCCCTCAGATTTATCGGCAAACCGCTTCCGATTTGATGGTGGCAATTTCTGTTTGTGATACTGGACAAACCGGTGCAATTATGGACATTGGTACAACTTGAGCAGTGAGTCAAATTGGAGCAATCTGTGCAACTTGAGCAGTCAGTCAGATCGGAACAACTGACGCAACTTGAGCAGCGAATTAAATTGGAAGAATTTGTGCAACTTGAGCTGTCAGTCAAATTGAAGCAACCAGTCGTGCAACTTAAACAGCGAGTCAAATTGGAAGAATTTGTGCAGCTGCTGCAATTTTTGCAGTTTGTGCAACCAGTGCAGCTGGAACAATCGCGACAGTCCCGGCAATTTGTACAACTTGTGCAATTTACGCAGTTAACATTTCCGTGTTCATCTGCTGCGGATGTCACATCGAATCTGAAGAAAAACCAAATTGTGTACATGGGATGATAAGGGTTAAACATATGCAAACAAAAGTTTAAGTCCCGACGTCAAAATTAATTACAAATTAGATTTTATAGTATTGATTAAGTCCTTGTTCTAGCTCCATAAATACTGCGCACGGAAAAACCAATCTTAATGTTTAACAGTGGCGACAATTAAATTTTTTCCATAAGATAATCCTGGAGCAACCTCGCGCCTTTATCGTGGTCTTAATTATAATTAAAATACGAAGTCCTTAAAACCTGATTCCAATATTTTGAGAAAACGTGCAGAGTTACAAAAAATGATGAAAAAAACATGTAAGGCGCATGGATTTGATGACTACATCTGTGTGTCTCTAAATATGTATGCATATAAAAACTGAAATGAATTTTTTCTTTGCATTATTCCTACTGTAGAAACTCATATTTTCTTAATTTTGATAACTTTTGCTCCTGGAACCCTCAAAAAACAGGAGTAGATTTCAAAAATGTGGACCTCATATTTGTGTATTTAAGCGCTTTCCTTTAATCAGGTTTTTGCAAATCTGATACCCCTCCCTTAAGGAAGAGGTAAAGTAAGTAATCCAAAATCCAAACGAGAAAACTCCTTCGATAAAAAATTAGATATAAAATTATATAACTGTTAGGTATAAAACTATAATATTAGCTGTCTTCCTGTCTTCCTCAAACACTACTTCAGTTAGAAAAGTTCCGAATGTTAATTTTGACACAGTTTGTGTTCTACGAAGAATAGTCCAACTGTCCAAGTTGGCTTTAGTGATTTCGAAAAATAAATGCAGCTACATATTTTGGTAAAAAAGATAAATAGAATATAAAATACAAATACTTACAACGGCAGCTGTGCGGCCACCACCAAAAGAATACAGGTCGCTAATTTGACCATAATTTGTCCTGAAAAATAAATCAAAATTAGTAGTCACAATATTAGTCAGTGATATTTAATTTAATGTGTTGGCAAACATGCGATCGTTGGAATTATAAATGATTACTTTCGTTCTAGTTATATAAGTTTTTTATATTTTATAATAATTATTTAAAAAAAAATATAAATATAAAATAATTAATTTTAACTTAAAAGTTTAAATTACTAAGAGAATTTAACTCTTTTAAAATACTTTAGGTATTATTTGTTAAGCTGTATATATAGGCTTCTGAAATCAAGACTGGTATGTTTTATAACGGCAGATAATTAATCCATGGTCCGAGTGTCTATTTGAAGCTTCAGGAAGAGTATTTATGAGAACGAGTTGGAAATTCCACTATATATAACATTTACTATCTTATGTACATTTGTTCGCAAAAAACCTTTTTGCAATAACAGAGTGCAGGGATCAGATCAGATGCAATGCCTGAAATTAAATGTGCTTACTAATAAATACGTAATAGTATTATAAATGGATCAGTTTTAAAATTCAAACTATAATCAAATTGCAGGGGCATGTATTGAGGATTATGACTATTTTTGATATTTAACTTTGGTACAATAACATTGGTGCATATATTTTATGTTTCTTATGATATCTGTCGTGTACATATATTTGGGTTCCGATCCCTCACATCGCAAAAGCCAATATTGTTGATGTATATTCAACATTTTAATTTTTTGTTGCAGAAGCACGCAATTTTAACCTGCGTATCTTGCAGACATACGATTACCTTTTTTGCAAAGAAAAGATGTGACGCGACGTGTTAATGCCTATACGGTCATGGTGGGTAACATTAATCAGAAGCAGCATGTAATGTAACATGCAATAAAACAATCGTCGACAGACACGTCTGCAACGCAATGCTATTGACAATTGTGATATAACAATTATATTTAGCAGGCCCCATGCACGCCATCGCGCATTATGTTAGGTCTTAACCACAACTTCGGAATTTACCATTTCATTTAATTGATACCCTATTTCAATAGGACACGCAAAAAAATGGGGAATAGGTGGGAAATGAAAAATTTACATGGTTTCTTGGGGCAAATTATTTGTCCAAAATATAATAAATAATTAAGGGATGGATATAGGTATCAAAAAGGAGCATTATCATCGGCTACATAGTTAGAAACAAATGATAGAGGAGAAGAAACGACGTATAGAAAAACGGCGCAAAAAATCGTACATTGAGCGAAGTTCACCTTTTGCAGTAAAAACATGCCAAAAATTTCCCCCCTATCTTTCATAGTAGAAATGTTCCACTCAGGAGTAAAAAGGGTCAGTTTTGTATTTTTTCCTGCTTGCCGATTTTTTGATAGGTGGAGGAAAAGTAAAATAGGTTTTAAAGCAAGCAAAATAAAAGCATGCATGACTAGACGTAATACAAAATGATTCACCAGTAGGTAACTTAAAAATGACATGGCACGAATAGCTAAGTAAATGCCAAAGTTATTAAATTATAAGGTATATAAAAATGTACCTATATAAAAATTTGTTTGCCTGATACCAGCAAATGCATGTCCATATTATGCAAAATAAATAAATAGGTACAATATTTTAAATAAATTTAAATTTATTCACAGTCAGTTTATTATGCGTATAGGTATACATAATCTATTCTTAATAATAATTTTATGTGATGTAGTGCAGAATCCGGAATCACTGAAATTATTGACAAAATATTATGTATACTATTGTGGTTTTATTAACGACAAATAAAATAAAAATTACACTGATAAATATTTAATAATTAAATAATAATTCAGATTACTTAATAAATTAATAATAATTGAACAAATATAATTTTAATGTCACAGGTATTCCTGGCAATAACTAAACGAGGAAATCAGTTTTCCTTCAACTTTAATAGCAAATCGCTTTCATTTTGATCTTGAGAGTTTCTGTCGGTGGCATTGTTTAAACTGCTGCAATTTTGGACATTGATGCAACTTGAGCAATCAGTCAAATTGGAACAATCTGTGGAACTTGAGCAGTCTGTTAAATCGGAACAAGCGATGCAACTTGAGCAGTTATTCAAATTTGAAGAATTTGTACAACTAGAGCAACCAGTCAAATTGGAAGATTCTGATGTGCAACTTAGGCAGCCAATCATCTTGGAAGAATTTTTGCAGCTACTGCAATCTTTGCAGTCTGTGCAGTTTGTGCAGCTGGTACAATCCGTGCAGTTCAGGCAATTTGTACAATTTTTGCAATTTACACAGTTAACATTTCCGTCATCATCTGCCACGGGAATCATATTGAATCTGGGGAAAAGATGAATTGTTTATACACGGGATAGTGAGAGAAGACATTAAAAAATTGTTTCATTACTAATGACGAAATTAATTAGTCGTTTAGGATTTATAAACTATTTGTGAGATATTATACAATTAATAGAATAAGTTGTATGAAGCAGCTTACAATAGACGCTTTGCTGCATCAGCGTAAGAAATGCGGGGCACTAATTTGACCATAATTTGTCCTAAAAAATTAATAAGGATTAGTAAACAGTGTCATTTAATGTGCTAACAATCATGTGAAAGCTAGAATTATAAAATTATTACCTTTGTATAGTTTTGTCTGTCAATTTGCTGCTTTATTGTCTACTGAAATCAATTGTATATTTTGCAGACCAGTTAAGAATTATTTTATTCTTTGAGCGTCTATATTTGAAGTTTCGGAATTAGTATTGATGAGAGCGAATCGGAAATCCCACTATATATAACGTTTATTATCTTATATCATATTTTTTTGCTTGCAAAAAATCCTTTTGTAATATAATATAATAGAGTGCAGGGATCAGATCAGTTGAACTTTATGCAATACCTGAAATTAAATGTGGTTACTAATAAAAATTACAAATATTACGTGATAGTATTGTAAATTGCCCAATTTTCATTTGAGAGGCTATAATCAAATTATAAGGCATAAATGTCCTTATAAAAGTTATGTTATAATTATTATGTAGCAGAGCTAC
>JABASI010005887.1:0-11633 GCA_019776505.1 Tomocerus nigrus
TCCCGCCCTTATTGTTAGTTATTACATATTATTATTATTATTATTATTAGGAGTCTAAGCTTTTTACTGTTGGCCAGTTGCTAGTTGTTAGTTTTTGTTCCTTATTATTGACGGGATGTTCTTCATTCTTTATCTACTATCCCTACTTAGCTATACAAAGAGAACATAAACAATGTTGGTAAATATACGAGTTGCAAAGAAATAAAATAATGCCATTAGTCATGTCAATGCTAGAACTTGCCTTCTCTTCTCTTTTCTCAACTATTACGACGGAGAGTTTGAGTGGAGACAGATATGTTTTGTGGAGTCAGACACCAATTTCTGCAAGAGAATAAGAAAAATGAATGTAACTACATAAATGTTAACAGTGCTAACTGTTCTCATCTTGTAAACTATATCTTCATGTATCAGATAACGCAGCATCTCTCTAAGACATCGAATTAATTCGCTTGGCATAGTAGGGAATTTTGTATGGTAGTGTTACAGATTTTGGGATAAGGGTGAAATTGCATGGCATAGGTATGGGAAACTGTACTAGGGGCTTCAATTGCATTTCGATGAAACTTCTTAATAACAGAAATGTATTAAGGTGACATTGTGTAGTAAAATCAATGGGTTTGGGTGACATTGCTTAGTAAACTCAATTTGTTTGGGTGACACTGCCTAGCAAATCAAAGTCAATGTGTTCCGTAGTATGGTCAATGTGTTTAGGTGACATTGCTTAGTAAAATCCATGGGTTTTGGTGACATTTCCTAGTAAATTCAGGTTTGGGTGATACTGCTTAGTAAAATTATAGGGTTTGGGTGACATTTCTTAGTAAATTCAGGTTTGGGTAACATTGCTTATTGCTTAGTAAAATCATAGGGTTTGGGTGCCATTTCTTAGTAAATTCAGGTTTGGGTGACATTGCTTAGTAAAATTATAGGGTTTGGGTGACATTTCTTAGTAAATTCAGGTTTGGGTGACATTTCTTAGTAAATTCAGGTTTGGGTGACATTTCTTAGTAAAATCATAGGGTTTGGGTGACTTTGCTTAGAAAAATCAATGTTTTTGTCGAAAAATCTTTTAAAATGTCGCCATGTACGTTTTTGTTTCGTTTTATGGCAGAAACACTAAATAAATTTTTTTATTCATAAGTTGTCTTTTTATTAGGTCAGAAACGCCAAGGAATTTCAACGTAGACACCGATTTTCCCAAACAATTTCACCCATAGAAATTTGACTCTCCCAAACAATTTCACCCAAACACACGTACAGCATCAAGAGATTTTTCCGTTTCCCATTTTTTGCCAAGGAATTTCACCCTGTCGCAAAATGTGTATGACCATGCAAAATTCCGGGCTATGCCTTGCAGAATTTTGGAATTTTTCTACTATATATCGGCCGTAAAAGGGGCATAAGAGTGGTAGTTATGAGAAAGTTGCCCTTCCCATCCAAATCAAGTTGGAGAGAGAGAGAGAAAGTAAACTGCTGAACAGGGCAACGAGTAGCTAATAGGAGTAGGGCCTACTTAGAAAACATTAGATAGAGAGAAAAGAGAGGAGTTCATATGGGCAGTGAGTATCAATATCAATAGAGAGTTCATGTCAGCCAGTTGCCTTAAGTACTCAACTTGGCTCTTTATGTAGCCATTCATATTACTCTTTCTTATGTGAGTTACGTGAAAACGAGCTGATTAAGCCTTTCGACTTTCTTCTTCCTTTTAGCTTTTCCTATGTACACACTCAGGTCACTCACTCACTACCATTTCTCCAGCTCCAGCACACACACACCCAAACGGACTCTCCTCCGTTTGCTTTACTTTCTCCTGCAGCCTCTCTCCTACTACGTATCCTGTCTGTTGTGACAAATGTGAGCGATAAAAATAATTGGGAGCATGGGATGGGAAGTGGAATCGACTCAAATAGACTCAACTCATGCTTACTTACTTTTGCTTTGTCGTCATAGCCCATACACCTGGTGGAAACATCTTTTCATTCAACAATCCTGAAAATACATTTGTAACAAAAAAATAACTTTATCCTTTCAAAAATTAACAGTATCTTAAATTATAACTTCTTAAAACCCTCCTTAAAAAACAAATCAGCCCATTATCAATCTATTATAATGCATTTCAAACAGAAAATTCGTTTCATTTAAAAAAATAAATATTGTTGTGTTTATTATTCATTAGGTACAAAAAAGCCAATCCGATTTACTCACCTGTGTAAATTGCAATAAGAAAATTCGTTTCATTTTAAATAATAAACATGGTTGTCTTTATTATTCAATAAATATAACTGACCCCTGTCAAAGCACGTATAGAAGTTTCAATAAGAAAATTAGTTTCATTGTAATTACATAATAAACATTGTAGCTTTTATAGTCCTTATTATTCAATATTTGCATAATAATTTATTGACTGCTTCAAATCGAAGTTGCCTTAAGACACAGTAAAGAAATTCAACAGGAAAGAAAAAATTTAAAGATCTTTCGTTTAACGGACGTTTTCAAATAATAAATATTGTTGTCTTATTTAATCAATTTGTAGCCTGACTCCTTTTACGCACCTGTGTAAACAATATAAGAAAATTAGTTTGATTCCAATAAATTAACATTGATGTTACTATTATTCAATAAAATTATATTTGTCCACCTGAGAAATATTGAATAAGAAAATTAGCTTCATTTCAAATAATAAAAGTCGCTGTCTTTATTCGTTTCATTTAAAAAAATAAACATGCTTGTCTTTAAGTGTATTATAATTATATTCTTAATTTTGCCTTTAAATATTAGCTCAAAAATTCTAACTTTTTTCAACATTGTGTATAATGAATCAATGTTGAAGTTATCAATGTTACCAAGAAATGTTTTTTGAAACTATAATTTGTATGATTTTATAACAAATTTTTTTTACAGTACACAAATTACAAAAAATTGTCAATTTTGCCCAAAAAATTAGCAAAAAGGGAAAAACGGCATTTTATTTATTTTTCCTTCGTCCCTTTTATTATTGTTTCCATTTTCCGACATTTTTTGTCAATGGTAGAATGTTCCATATCAGGATTGCAGGTATTTTCCACCAGAAGAATAGGGTTCTATATAATATGATGTTCACCATGTTCATAATCCTGGAATATTATGTACATACTAAGCCATAGATTCTTATTATGGTATCCTATTGTGGAAATGTGAGTTAAACTATGAAAGTACATTTTCTATTATAGTAAAAGAAAAGTCTGTGTCCTCCGTTTATAGTTTATGGCCAATGAGCATAGAGACACATCACTCATTGAAAAAGATGGAAGTCATCACTTCGCATTGCAACGCATCATTTCTCCTCTCTTCTCTCGTTCTCTTCGTTCTCTTCTCTGTTCATCCAGCGTAAGCCAAAAACTAACAATAACTAACGTAAGAGAAAAGCTCTTCTATACTCTCCAGAGCTCAGGTCACGACACCACACACAGACACAGACACAGACACAGACACATCTCTTCTGGACAACGGGAAATGAGTCAAAGTTGAGTGAGTGAAGAAAGAAAATATTTCCACAAGCTCATTACCGCATCTTTTCATGTCATCTGTTACATATGTTGCGATTTCTTTGCCGAACACCATTTCCGACTCACCATCTCATAAATCTTATCTTTCTTTGTCCCTCCACTTTTTATCACCGTTATTTTTTACATTCGTTTTTAACCCACCTGACAGTAGCTATCTACACTTTGACAGAATGCATACACAAATCCTGCCATTTTCTATTAGATTAACTATTTTCACATTACACACAAAGATTCTCCGCGATAGAAACTCTCCATTCATTATTACAAACAGGGTTTACATTTTCTATTACAAAAATGTGACCACGAAAATAAAATTACTTTGACAGCAATATTTTTTAATTGAAATGAAAGAATATTTGTAACAATGATATATCAGGTGTGATGATGGAAGACTGTAATTTGCTTCAAATTGTATTAACATATTTTTGCAAAAATTCGAAATACTAAATGATCGTGAACATGACAAACAAATTACATCTTTCACATCTTATATTGTGTTATATACGTTTAAACGTTATAATATTATTAATACTGCTAATTGGCTTATTATTCCTGAGTTTTACAGTAGGTAAATAATACGAATAGTAAATTACTAATTCGAATGGGAAGAGAAACGCACACGTACTCGGTAATATAAGCTAGATTCCTTTGTGTTAGTAATTACTCACATAATATTATTAATGTAAATTATTGTTGGATTTATAAAATGTTGTGACCGCTACGAGGGCATAATAACGAGCTTGTACAATGACATTACAACAAAATTATCCTGCATCTTACACAGAAGAGTGATGATTTTGTAGATTATTATGATTTGTGTAATATTTCGTACTTTATTGGGTAATTTTAGTATCGTAATTCAATAATAATTGTGTTGAAAATCAAGAAAAATCCGAGAAAATCTTGGAAGAAATTCTCGGAAAGTTTTGTGCTACTTTTCGTGAAATATTGGCAGAGGAGGGAATACACACAGGCAGGCAAGAGTAGCAATAGGGAAAATAGTTTAGATTGACTTGAGGAGTTGAGTTTTAGTGGATGTCGGTGTTATTAAATTGGTTTTGATGAAATCGAGAGGATGACACGAGGCGTCACGTTGGGTAATGTTGGAGATCGTCGAGGAAGAAGGCGGCTAAGGTTATTTGATACAGTTATTTTCTTGTATGAGAGCCGCCCTTATGAGGGCCGTTTCACGTAGTAAAAGTAGTTCTTCTCTTAAATTGGTAGTAGGAATAAATTGCGTAGGAAGGGATTGGATTATCCTCGATGAATTTACTTGGCTACATCTTCTTTAGCTGGAATGATGTGAGGTTGGAGGGCAATATCTCTGGTTACGACACCATATGATATTCCGTTATAGATGTGAGATAGTAGCCATTTGCAAAAGTAGCGTCAGAAATAAAATCAAACGAAATCAAATGTAAAGAAATGAGTTTTGGCTCACTATACTATCCCTCTATCCTATAATATGATCCTATATGGTTAGTGATGAAAAAAAAATCTAATATTAGGCTGACGACTGACCTGACTAAATTGTGAAACGGACTCTGTCGCCTTTCATTTGATTACTTACATTATTAGATTGCCAACTTGGCTTTTAGTGTAGAAGTCTATCGAAAATGGGAAGAAGTGATTTTCTCTGGCTGTTAAGACATGTCGTCTGGTTTTTTAAATGTGTACATGAATACTCTGTATTCATATGCACCAGAGAGAGAGAGAGAGAGACACGACATACACAGAAGAGTTTTGGTTGGGCGTCGAGAGAGAAAAAAAACAGTTTTCTCAGTTTTCTCATCTCATCTGATAATATTAGGGTCTATAAATAATCCAGGAATTTTTCATCGTCTACATAAAGTGCTGAAAGTCTGCGTGGAGCTCTTTTAGTTAACAAATGACCTTTCCCATACGATTTCACACACACACACATATACATACATACAGGGAGGAAAGTAAAAGTAAAGTAAAAAACTCTATGTCATGTCACCCAATACTATTTGGCGAAGACAGTCTTTCCTGCAATATATTTTATTGCTCTAGCCATCCCAAACCAATTTCTCCCGACTCCCTCCTCTTATATATATCCGACACCAAAATGCAATGCAATGATCTCTATGTATATCTTTACAATAATATTTGTTCTTAAATATAAAATCTTCTTGGACTGCATGGTGAACAAATTTCCTTTTCTTTTCTGCTATCTATTCTATGTACGGACTACGGAGTATTAAATTGCAAAAGCAGATTCGCACTTTGGCAAAATATATTGTCGAATCATTTGTAATATAAAAGAGAGAGAGAGATGCATGTAGTGTACTTTGCTCCTAGTAAAATATAATAGTGCATTAACATGAGACAGAAAACTGAGAGAGAGAGAGAGTTTAGAGCCATATGAGAAATTCAATAGCATTTTCCTCTATCTATGCCTAAACTTTTTTTTTCTGCATCCAAGAACAGAATAGGAGTCGGATTCAAATTGAACAGCATATAATAGCCTTTTCTATCTGTAAAACTAGGAAAAGTAAAGTAAAAGCAAGCAAGGAACTCATCCAAACTGTGAACCATCTGTTAAACAGTTATCTTTGCCTGAGTGAACAACTCGGTCACCGCATTCAACTCACAACACTAACACAGCAAAAGATATATATCAGATATATATACTATATATATATATATACATGTGTATGGTGAGAGAGAGAGAGATATTGTTCTATAATATGTCACTTCTTTTTCTTTATTTTTTCCATACTTTCTCTTCTATCTTAAGTTTTCTCTTTTATTTCTCGCGGACTGGACAGAACATTCAATTCGAAGATAAAAAATACGCTCTCTTGTCTTTCTGTGTCGCTTCTGCCACGCTAATATAAACATACACATTCATATAATATGACTCCTTGCTCTATATATACTTTTATTCAGAGTCGAGTAGCTGCTCTGTATAGGAATGCCCAATCTGACTGTCTGTCTACACTACACCAGTAGGTAAATGGGGTCAACAGAGGTCACCAACTCTATTCTATGTATTATACCATTTTTAATTTAAAATTAACCGAATTTTGTTATTGAAACAAGTGGGTAATTTACATCAGTGCATTTTCAACATATTGAATAATAAAGACAACAATATTTATTATTTAAAATGCAACGAATTTTCTTATTGTAGTTCCCACAGGTCGAAATGACGGGTATTCACTTTGTAGATATTGAATAATTGGATATTCACTTTGTAGATATTGAATAATTGGATATTCACTTTGTAGATATGGAATAATTGGATATTCACTTTGTAGATATGGAATAATTGGATATTATTGAATAAAAATAATAGAATTTTGAACAATATTTATTGTCTAAAATTAAACGAATTTCAGATTCGTAATTGGAAAGTAGTGCTTTTTATATATTGAACAATAAAGACAACAAATGTTATTATTAAGGGTCGCGTAGCTGTTCTGTATAGGAATGCCCAATGTGTCTGTTTGTTCTTCTGACTTACACCATTCGAAATATCTGTGTCATTTAGAGGTCCATTGAACCATTGAGTTCAAAAATGGAGTCACTGGCCCATGGTCGACTGTGTCATTCTGAGGTCATGTCATGAACGCTTTGAGATACTAAACAACAGGCCAATGTCAACGGAGTCATTTTAAGGTCATATCAAAAACGGACAAAGATATATTATTAAAACCTAATGTTCAAAGTAACATGTCGTACGTAAATGAGGTCAATAGGTCCAGGTCAATGCTCTTATACGCCAACGCTATTCTGTATTACCTTTTTACAATGGTATATTTCTTTTGACTTTCTACTAGTTTTCTCATACTTTTTCTCTATTATATCCTAGTTGCCTGGTATTAAGAGGAAGTTAATATTTCTCAAGTGCCATATATATTTATAGGTAGTACAAATGAACGTACATGTCATCTCATTAAATGGTGAAGTAGCAAGAAGGATGATGAAAGCTTTTTTACTTTTCTTTTATTCTTGTGCACAGAAGCGAAGAAGCTAATTCTTTGCCTCGACTTTCTTTTTTCCTCCAGCACTAAGGAAAGGATGGACCCCGAAAAACTCTATTGTCAACTTCTGAACTTAATGTGATGAGAGAATATGGCCAAGGAATGGACATACCATCAATCCCTTGTCTTTGTCATGTCAAATGAAAATTACTTCAGTCTATCACATTCTCCCTCTATAGAGATACACTTAATATTATATTAGACATGCTATGACCTTTAATAAATCCTATCCCCGACTCTTTTCCAGGAAAGAAAACCTTCTTTTATGGATTCTGAGGTAGCATAAGGTAAAATATACCCAGAGATAAGTTTTCCCCACACAAGAACTCTCAGTCTTCAGGCACAATGACGTCCATACTCCGCTCTTTCACTCTCTAATAGTCTACAGGTACTCAATTTGCCATGTTCAGAATTTATTAGGAAAAGATCCAAACCGAGAACGAGGAATTACGTCTTTGAGTCACCATCTTTTAAAAATTCCCCATGTAGTAGAGTAGCGAACGGAAAACTGCCAACGGCTATCACAACCCACTCTCAACAAAAATAAAAAAACTAAGACCTTTTCCACACTCAATTCAATCACTTTTCACGTTCCAATATACAAAAGCACAAGAAAAAACATATTTCTTCACCATGTACTATCTCTGTTAATCCTCTTCGACACTAAACTGCGAAAATCAGATTCTTAAGCATTTCTTTGTTGTGCAATTTTATAACTTTGAGAATTCCTGTAATAAAATGGGTATGTAGGTAGTAGGTACTCGTACTAGTCGCACTACTGCTAAACTCGGTAGGTATTTTATATTTTCCTAGAGTTTTGAGGATTTTTTCATAACACCAGAACTTTGGCCATTTGTTTTGTTGAAGTAATGCACTACATTCATTTGCAGAATCGTTGGAAGACTAAAAATAACAATTTGCAGTAAATACCACCACCTATTAATATTTTCCACCTGCATATCAAACTGAATAAAATTATAAAATAGAAACTAATAAAAATTAATAATCACTGCAGGCTTACAAATAATATATAAATAGAAGTAGCTAGGTCTCTATTAATCCCATCGAACACCAAACTGGGAAAAACAGAAATTTTTAGTCTTTCTTTGTTGTACAAAAATTCTCAAATCCTGTAATAAAACAGGTAGATTTATTTACTATTGCTCTTAATACTTCATAATTTGCTTCTCAAGAAATAATAGATTGCAGATTTTTGAGGATTTTTCTATAACATCACGGGTTTGGCCATTTTTTTAAAAAGTGAAGTAGGTACCTAAATTGATTGATAAAAAAATAACAATTTTCGTAAGTACGGGTACCTACTTGCTAATGGCGAAGGAATTTGCATATCATTTCTTTAATGTCAAGTTATTAAATACAGACCTTTTCACCTTTTTTCCATCTGTAACTCAAATGAAATAATATTAAGTAGAATCTAATAAAAATTAATAATCACCGTCAGGCATCAATAGAAGTATATGCTCGTCTACAAAATTAGTATTAATTTCAGAGTCCAATTTTAATGTTTGGCTCATGATAAGGGTGAGAATAGGACAGCAGATAAGTTTATTGCTCAATAGCGGCTTCAAAATCAGACGATAGGATGAAAAGCATAGTTATATAAACAATTCCTAGGTAAAATCTAAAAGTATATAGGAAATGAATGATATATTAAAGATATATGAGAGTAGTATATTTATATATAGAGTCGGGTGAAAATGCAGTGTAAGTGTAAGCAAGACTGGATGATATTCTGTGGAGTGGAGGAGTCGAAGGCAGGCAGCTGTGGAATGTCATTCATTTCCTTTTGAAGAGAGAAAACCAAAGACTGATGAAAAGTTGTGGATGAAAGGGAAAGATTTGAGGAACTTCTTTAATTGAGTTTTCCTCATTTCCTCACTCTACGAATCTGCGTTGGCTTCCTTCTTCACTTTATAGTACTCTATGGCTATACCCGGGTATCTATCATCCTAAAAACATTCTATACAGGGAAGAGCATCATATTGGTCCGAACCGAAGTGAACCTCACTCTAATTGCCAAGTCTGATTTGCTCCTCCATCCTCGTCTCTCTCTCTTTCTGTCTATACAAAATAGTAATGATCAAATTCATCTCCGTAGATTTACATTGCCCCATCATGAAATGTAACCCTATAGAATTATTGGAATCACACTTTACTTAATGTGCGCATAGTTAGTAAATGTGCAATTGCTTCAAACATTGTACGTAGTAGTAGTAGTGAGTGGTAATATGATATTTTCCAAGAGCAAAGACCATTAGTACAAATGTATGATCTAAATTCTAGCGAAAACTGATAATAACACTGTCATGTTCCATAGAAGAACGGAAAACAAAGAGGAAACCACATTTATTCTTCCCATGTCATTAGTAGCAATAATTCTTGGAAAAAAATGAACTAACAATTCCATTAAATCTTCTTCTCATCTTCCACAATTCATTAGGATCAATATTAAGTTACAAATTGCATTCACACGTACCTAATAAAATAAAATCAAGTACACGGGTAACATCATTATTGCAAATTGTCAGATGTTATCTATGTGCTACTCCAATTATAATACACCTCGGATCCAATATTTATTTTCTCAGAAGTCATTATGATTTTTATGATCATTTTCACTTTTCCGATTGTATTATGATATTCATCTGTTATTTATTATGTAAGCATTGTCAGTAATTGAATTGTGATTCTCACGAGGATATGACGGTGATATTTGTAGGTGTCAGCATACATAATTTAAGGATTAGGCAACACCTGCATTTAAAAATCATCAATGCACGAGTAAAATTAATTACAGATTCATTAGCAGTCAATTTTTCAAAGGTATTTCTACCGTACACCTAGATGTAACATTCTTTAATTTAATTTCTGACTCTTTTGGGTGAAATTGTCGCAATTAGTTTTTTATTCATTCGTCAAAGAATTTTTATAGAATTTCAACTCATTCCACAGTAACTGTCATTAACGCTTTGCTGATTCTGCTGCACTGAGCGATTAGATCAGTGCTAAAATGATAATTAATGCATTCACAAAGAGATGAAAAAGAAAATCCCAAATGCAATATTTTACGATCATTGATCAAAGCGATTTTCTCTTTGATACCCACCAAACAAATCTCAGCACAGACTCTTCCTATTTTTCCATATAGGTACACCTACACATAATACGAGGAAATTAATGTTGGAAATCGTGGATTATTACTAATACTGCCTAATGTCACTATCCCCAATCAATCAATTCACAATGGCTACTATTGATAAGCCCACTAAAGCTAAAGACATGGAATTACCAATAACTTTCGATTTTGGACAGTATAAGTATTATATACTATTTACACTTCATAACAGAAATTATCTATTTTCCGATCTGATTATTAAATGCCCAAGGAATAAATAACAGATAATACTCTTACTGTAGGTTGACTGTCGTAAATGCATCTCTCTGCTTATATTTCCAAATTCAAGTTATTTTGAGCCATTCTGGGCTAAATAAATAAATAAAAGAATCAAAAAAACTTTTAATTCTCTTCCGTGGGTGAAAACAACTCAAATATAAACCATTTCGGTTTTAAAACTTCTATTTACATAAATATTTAGTTGTAGTGCAATAACTTTTTTATTATTTACAATTATTGGAGTAATAAAAATTTCGGTGAAGATTTCCCCTTTGTAATTGTCGATCCTTTTGTGTTGTATTGTCGATATTCACCTTATTTTTGATGGTATTTCCATACTGGCATTGTCGAAAATAACTTTTACAATTGTCAAACTTATTTTGAATTCTCTGCATGCCACAAATAGTTGAGTGACACAAAATCATGCATCACCTGTCTTTTGTGTATATAAATATTAATTATAAGTAGCTCGTATATATAAGTTTGTTCTTATAATGAGAAATATCGGTAATCTTTTCAAGAGTCAGGAAAATAAATTGTGTTCTACACTTGTAAGATTATTATCCAGGTTGAATGAAAGGACTATACTGTAGCATTAGATCTAAAGACAGTCATTTTCCTACTATAAGTTTAAAATTGAACTATTTTCTTTCAACTAAACGTGAA
>JABASI010005888.1:0-11632 GCA_019776505.1 Tomocerus nigrus
GACAGACGTAACTAGTTACGGCCGTAATTCTTTCTACATGCGTTTCCATTACCATTTGCCACTACAGTTACGCTCTTACCACAGTAATGGAAACTGGGCCGTAGTATGGCAATGATCACCAGGATTCGTGGAAACTCTTTCCTATATTAAAATGAGGCTAAGAATTCTTAGAAACGTGAGGCTAAGAATTCTTAGAAACGTAAGGCTAAGCGAAAAATAGGCTTACCTATTTATCACCCGCTCAAATTATTACAACAACCGTTTAGTGAACATTAGTTCGGTTAGACTATGAAGCATCACACCACACTAATGGTGACAAAATCAATTTGACCTATTAGGTACCTAAATACTCTTGTTTCGATTGTGTGGTCGGTTATCCTCAATTTCGTGCCCTACACCTAGAATATTTACGCAATTCTGTAACTTTTACTCTTTTGACAATGAAAGGCAAGCTGTACGACATGTCACAGATATATAGCCAGAAAGGAAATCATTTTATATTTTTGATCCTGTCAAAAATAGGATTTGAGCTTGGAGTTAGTTGACTGACGCCCTTAAGGGAAAAGGGAACACTAACTTGCTACATGTAATTGGTACATTTTAGCTAAAGTTACCTACTGTGCATTGTGTCTTTTGTTAGCAAAGTTCAGGTCTGCTATTAAGTGCGCTATTACTCTTAAGAGTGAACAATGTACAATAAATATTTTACATCCACTGTATTTCGGGGGACTGCTTTAGTCAATTGCTAACTTATTCAGAATAAAGAATGCAGACGACAATGGTCATCATAAAATAATAATATTGGAAAAACTGAATGATTTCCCAAAATCGGGAAATCGTCATTGGATTGTGAGGGGGTGTTACAGGGAATTACATTTACAATTGTGATATGTCTGAAGTGTGTTGCAACACACGGAGTTTTATCCAGTCAATTGTCTGTAAAGTACTCAATTCGTCGTTTTCCTGGCACAGTTTAGCTGCAGGGTGAAATTATACACTGCTCTTCTAAGATACTAATATGTGTCAGTTAGAGATATAACAATTTTATTGGGATTCGATAAGTAGGATTAATAGGACGAATGGTTGGTTTTATGAATAACCGAAATCCATACACAGAGCTACAAATTAGGACCCTTGATATTGAGTGGCTATGTGTAATAATAGCTTTGTATGTTTTGATTGGCTATGACATGACACTCATGACAGTGTCCATAAAGTTACACTCTTGAACGCAAACTATTTACCTACCTATATAACATTAATGATTTTCCCCGTAGGTACAGAACGTATTTACTAGTCGGTCGACAAGTTCAGTTGATATGATGATGTTATAACAAAATGTGTGAATGAAATATTAGTGCTCATAACCACTTTTTCTACGCTTATAACTTCCTTCCTACCGTATTAGCTGAAATATCCCCCTGAGCTTCAAAATAAATAGCAAACTATAAAATTTGTACCTAACCTAATACTTACCATCATGGTTAGTAGGTACTATGTAATACTATACTAATACTATACAGGTGCCATAATTAACTCTTGTCACAGGCACAACATTTTATTTTAATGCAGATGCCTATTTCATCAGTAGTTCTTGAGCTTCTTGCAATATGAATTATTAGTATTTGGAAGTGAAATTTTTTATTTTGCTGAAATTCGGAAGTAAAATAATAATCTTCTTAGCTCGTTTGTACTTTCTCTTTGTTTCATTCTAGCTCTGAAAGACATTTTATTATGCTTGTAGTAGCAAAATTTATTTGTTGCAGGCCGGTTACAAACTATCTTTAACTTCATAGTTTTGATTCTGAAAAGCATAGCCTGTATGAAGTGCTGTTTTCCGAAATCATTAATATTTTTATCCGGAATAATTTTTCAGTGGCAAATGTATTCGATCATGTCAATTTTTTAAAAGCAAATGTAGTGAAAGAAATTGAAATGATTCCATGCTTCATTGAATGGAATACGGTAAAATACGTACCAATACTGCTGACTATATAATAATATGTTGATTGGAGACTCAGAATAGATATTAAATATATGGGCATGTTTTGTGGTAGCATGTAGGTACCTACTTATAATCGTAGCAGTTTATCAATACTTATTTAATGTGAAAGTCATCAACTGTCTCATTACTTTTCTGTTGCATATTACGCTAAAAGCACATGGAATTATATATAGGTTAAATAAATGCTTTCCGTTTGTGGTGTCGATTGAGGGGTTATTAAGTAGAGATATAAGCAGTTCATTGCTTATAATATAGCAAAATATAGTCAGGATATACAGTTGATATATTTATTATTTCCTATTTTTTGTCCAGTCGCTCAGTTCACAAACTCAGAAGCTCATTCATGTATACGCAATCGGATTTGTGGACTCCCCTCGGTGATCTGTCTTGCTCTCATGAACTCTCGGCCAAACCGGACTCATTCGGATTACAAATTCAACAACTCTAAGCTCTCTATTTACAACCTGTCAATGAAACAAATATCATATTTGTGTGCGTGTGTTTGCGGCTCACACTATTTACTTCTAGTTAGACATGCATGTGTGCCTATTCAACAATCAGTCCATGAAAAATCACTTCCACGATGAAATTGTTTACTCTTATAGAGCTAGCCCCTGCTCGAATTATTTTTAGTCTAATCCTGTTAATTCTTGGCAATTCTATTTTTTCCGTATAATATCTGAGAAAATCACTTAACAGGTTTAATTAATTGCAGCAGTTTTCAGAATTCTTCACCAGAATGTCAATCATTAACATTTTAAATTTACTCTCGATCTCAACTATTTTACCGAGCGATCAAAAGAAGATTCGGTAATTTTCGGCCACGCATTTAAAATCCAAGAATTTATTTCAGTGATATCGACATCGTCCGTTTTTTCATTCTGGGGTTTGAAAGGTATTCCATGTGGTAAATTGAAAAGTGATAACCAGCTTTCGGATGCAGTTCATTGACCTTCGGGATGTAATCTTTGGCTAAAAAGTTTGCCTTTTCTTGAAAAACAGCCATTAAAAACATGATTTTATCTTCTTGAGTCTTTTTCGAGTGTTCTGTTCCAAATAAACGAGGCTATTTCTGAAATTTTAATTCATGAAACTACAGAAGATGAAAAGTTTTAACGTGTTCTTATAGTTTATCCATCTTAAAACTAATTCCATTATTATTAGTACCCTTATACATTGAACCTGACCAAAAGTTGGTAGACTTTTTGCCCCTTATGGTGGTTATTCCTTATATCGTTTTCCCTTAATATTGATTTCACCGTTCGGGCCTTAGGCTTTTTTACATACAGCAAAAACGGGACCAAAATTGGTGTCCAGTATATCCGGTTCCCTTTTGTATATGCAGTTTCCACTGTATTTATTTGCTTTAGTTAATTTTCATGATTCCATGTGTTTTGAATTATTTGTGTCGATACAATTCTATTGGAATTAATTATTACAACTAATTAACTATTGTAAGAAAATTATGCACTGTAGTGTTAACTACTCTTTAAAGAGAGTAATTCCATTAAATTCTGTCTGACCACTTTTATGTCGTTTCTTAATAGTATTAATATTAATTAAAATGATGCAGTCTGATTTATGCCGGCGATTTAAAGTACTAACTGAATTAAGAAAGAAGGATATTATGGGCATTAAGCGACAGAATTGGTCTGAAAACATTAAAAAGTTAATCTACTTAGTTAGGTACTTATTCTGTATATAGATTTAATTATTATTAGGTACCCTTCAACTGCCCTTCAACATCTACCCAACGATTTATATAGATCTCACTCACAGAATAGGAATATGCTAATGAATATGTCTATCGATTATGCAACATGGCAAGAAATGAATTCGTAGACTTTCGTAAGGTACATTTATGTGGAATCACAAACCACGCTTTATTGCTCAAAAGACAATGCACATGCACAAACAATGTTACGTTTACCAGTTTTACCTATAGTAATAAATATCTTTGTGTTTAGTTTGCGGGGGCATCCCCAGACTTTGATTGGTGCAGTAGACCATTAATTTGGGAAAAGTATTAATGGGCTAGCTATTATTCTGAAGTGATGGTTGGAGTTGGAATACACATTATTCAAGTTTAAAAAAGCATATGGCATTTGTAATTGTAATACAAATAAAGCCTAATTCAGGTGAACAAATATAATAGGTACATAATCACATCTTTTGACTTGGTTTGATGTAATTTACAGATACCACAATTTCTGTAATTCTTCTACAGCTGCATTGTGGAATTTCCTAATTTAATATGTAGCACGCTGAGAATTGGAATTTTTGAATTTTTAATGATGCGATTTAAAAACTTTCCATTCTTATTAAATTTTTATGCTTAGGTACCTAACCAAAAGGTATAAAGATTCAAAATTCCGTACGAAATGTTTTGAAATAAACGAAATATCAAATACATAAATGCTGACAGGTAAATAGCTATTGGTGTTGCAATTTGATACTACTAAGCAACTTCTAACAATATGATGAGTAGTTAAGCATGAGAGTTACTTTCGATTCCAACTTTTCAATGTTTTAAAAATAAATATTCCGAACGAGAAACGTAAGGAATCATAAAACAATTAAATAATAGTTTGCATTCTGAGAACTGCAAACAAACCAACAATGGGCTTACACCATATTGTTAGTAATATTTTCCATTGCATTTCGTTAACTCTAATGAAAATTGCGTACCAATGTCAGCCTAATAGGTAAGTAATAACCAAATAATATTATCACACAATGCACACCTGCATTCACATTGGTAAAATAATTTTTATAAGTTATAACTCTCAAAGATATAATACAGATATATATACAGACATGGACTTCAAAGAAACATTAATTCTAGTATTTTTGAAATGAGTTCTCAAACACAGGAAAATGAGCATGTTTTGGTAAATGTTCAATGTTCTGTTCTTACAACTACACGGCAAAAGAAAATTGGTCTTTAACAGGGACTAAAATTGATATTTTTAGATCAGCAGTTCCGGGTTAGGTATGTTGGTATGTAACAGAAAATAAATATTATATCAATGCAGACATTCGTATTGTGGGGCATTATGATATTATGAATATGATTACTGATTACTTCAGTAGGAATGTTTTTGAAGTCTTTGTCTGTGAGTAATAGCAAATATCGATGCAATTAGCAAAGTTACCTACTTATCTATTTTCAATTATCTGAATAGGTTTACCTCCAATTAAGGAGCATGTCTTTAACAGGAGAATTTTAGAGAATACATAACTTGCAGCTAAAATCGAGGCTGTTAAATAGTGCATATATTTATCTGCTGTAAAATGATACATACAAGGTTGTCATTTGGATTTATGTCTCCTTGAGACCTTCTATTTAATAAAAATGGTAATAACATTTCAAATTAATTCTTTTTATAGTTATTGGTCTATTTAAGAACTATGCATGCTAATTTCTGTAATCTGTGATTCAACATTGACATTTAAGGACCTCCAAAAAGAATCTGCCAGTTATCCATACTACAAGATATCAATAATTTAATACTACATATTGAGGAATTTCTAACAGAATGTCAAATACATAACTGCATATTATAGCGCATTGTAAAAAACAGGAAGAATTGGATTTAATTGCATGGAAATTAAATTGCAGACTATGTAGCTATGTTGTAAATGCATGTAATACAATACGTGTATATGACCTGTGGTAACTTTAGTACCATATTGAATAATTAGAGAATCAGGCGACAAGTATTTAAAACTCGCGTGCATTTAGTTTGAATACGTTGGTTACATGGACTTAGCAGTAATTAATAAGTAACAATCAACTACTAGCACGTACTTATTTATTTACATGATAATGATAACTATACCTTCATTAAATACCAATAATGTTTGTTATATCATTATATACATCGATAGATTCTTGTATTTTACACAATAGTCCATAGGATAGCTTACCGATGCTACACCAGGTTGGTTGAAAGGGAGGGGGCTGGTCTTTTATGGGAGAAAGTTTCGACCAGTGAATTTTTAGCCTACACTGGTGGGAAATTGAGAATGGTTTTTGCTCTGAAATGTTGAAGCTAGCTGCGGCTTTGGCCTTTTAATGAAAAATCTTACAGTTTGCAGATTCTAATCAAATTCTAATATACTCTCAGAATAAAAGTTTCAAAATACGAATATTCGATCATTATTTCAATTCAAATCAAAATTATAATTAAGGAAACGCAACAAGATTAAACTGGTATAAGGAAGACACATAGTATACATATAGTTACTGAAATAAGACCAAAGAAAGTATTTCAGATGTAGTTCCATCCATAGTGTCAATGCCATTTCAACTATCAACTATTAATATCACAACTAATTGTAAATGCCAGGTTGCCAATTAAAATTAGGTAGCTAAGTACATCATTAATATTTAATAGGGCTTATCTAATAAATAACATAATGACATGAAAAGGTATGTATTTATAGAAGATACGTAAAAACCGCAGGTGATGAAGATGACTATAATATTTTTGTTTGCAGTAGAGAATTGCGTGTTTCATACTACTTAATCCCTATAATTACAGATAACGAGCTATTTTAATTGAGTGTTAAATATTGTGTGTTCATAGTAAAGGTAATTTATTGAAAGCATTATGAGACGTGATATGAGATTGCTGTAGGAGGAAGGGATTGATGAAAGTGGGACTGTGGCCGTGACTGTGACTATGAGCCAAGGACGAGTGGGTGGTGGAGGCGGGCGGGGGGAAGGGGGGATTGGAGGAGGTCGGGGAATTCGGGGACAAGGAGTGGTACGAGTTGGGGATGACCAGGGGCTGTCGGAGTGAGATGGAGGAATTGGGGGACATGCTGGAGAGTCTTTCGAGGATGGGGGAGGGGGAGTCGGGGGCGTTGGGGCGGTGAGACGGAGACTCGTGCAACTTCCGCATGTGCTTCTTCAGGTCGAAGTTGCGGCAGAAGCCTTTGCCGCACGTTTTGCAGGTGAAGGGTTTTTTGTCGTTGTGGGTGTGCATGTGGAAAGTGAGATTGTAGACTTGGTGGAAGGCTTTGTTGCAGATGCTGCATTTGTAGGCTTTGTCCCCGCTGTGGGTCAACTTGTGATTTTTGTAGTTGCCCTTTTGGTGGAAGCCTTTGCCGCAGAACTCGCAGATGAAGGGTTTGTAGCCGTCGTGGATGCGGATGTGAGTGTTGAGCGTCGAACTCCGATTAAATGCCTTCCCGCACGTTTGGCATTTGTGCGGTTTCTCCGCCGTGTGGATGATTTTGTGTCGGCAGAGAGTGGAGGCTTGGCGAAAGCCTTTTCCGCACACCTTGCAAATGAAAGGACGAGCTCCGGTGTGAACGGGCATGTGTCTCGTCAGATTATAATGAGCATTAAAGACCTTGCCACACTCTAAGCACGTAAATGATTTCCCCTTGTTGTTGTTGCTAGGCACGGGGGAGGAGTAAGAGCCGCCGTTCGTGGATTCCAATTCTGTGTCTTCCAGACCGCCTCCAGTGCAGTCTTCTTCGTCCTCATCAGTCTTCACAGCTCAGAATGTCAATTTTCGCGGATTTTCTGTCGACAGAAAATAAACTTCGGGACTTGCCCTTCTTCTGCTTCATGCGCTCGATTTCTTTGGCTGGGGTTGTGGGGAAATGTGAGCCATTGTTGACATTTCTTGGGGGAGAGACTCTGCAGTTGGATTTCAGAGGGGAAACGGATGTGGAAAACGTCGAGTGTGATTGTGAGTTGAATTGCGGAAGAGTAGAAGAAGATTTCCTCGGATACTCCGGACTGGATTGCTGTTGATGGGGCTGTTTGGGATTCGGGCTGTTCGTCGTCACCGCGTTCGGAAATGAGTGGTGCGTGAGGTGGGATGGCGTGGAGAATTGACGCAGATAATTCGTCGTCGTCGGCTGGATGTGATTTTTGGCTGCAGAGATGTAAGCGGCGTAGAGGGAAGGCGAGAAGGCGTGAGGGTGAATTGCCCCAGTCAGATAATGGGATGAGCCGGATGGGTAGTACAGAAACGGATATTGACGGAGCAGATCGGAAGCGACTATTCTCTCGGTGTACTGCCGGAAATTGCTATCGGAGATCACTTGCGAAGGAACGTACTTGCGAAATGCCGACTCTAATTTCTCAGGTGCCGTCGAGCCGCAGCTCAACCCCAGCTTCACATTCGAATGATTGTTGTCACTGGGGGAGTAGGCAGCCGGCGTGGACTCCGCACACACCTTCTTCTCCGACTCACTACTTGCCTGCCGTGACGGACGATTATTCTGGCTGCCCCCGTTCCCGCTTGACTTTTTCGACGGAACTGACTCCATGATCTTCGCTATTGAGAAAGTCAGCACGGAACTTTTCGAGGAGCTCATCTGTCCCTCGGCTTTGTCGTCCAGCGGCGAATTAAACGACTCCGCGGTGTCTCCCAAGTCCGAACCCCCTTTCGATGATGGAGGAAGAGATTGATTGTCCGTCATTGTACACGACAAGTTGTTGATTGGTTGCATTTGGATTAGTCACACTTACTCTTCGACCCTGAAACAAAAATATTAATTGTTAGTTCTGCCTAGCCTCACACCTGTAATCACACATTTCAATGCACAAAGATAAATGACTACAAATTGCTAAAATGCATTTCCCATATGTTAATTTTTCAAACCAATTAAAATAAACCTTTTTCTAACTTAATTACTCCTTGTTGCTTAGGTATGCATGCCTTTAGGGAATCTTGAAGTAAATTATACTTCTAGGGGACATACTGGACGTAATCTCGGATTAATAAATTTTAATAGATGTTCGAGTCGTGTACCTATACTTAGTTCCATACATTGGGATTGCAAAAATAAACCGTTATTTATTTAAGTTTGTATGGGGGCACTCTTGTAGTTATCACCCTTCAGGAGGTTAACATTAATTAGCATCATAAACGAGACGAGATGTTTTATATAAATGTAATACACAGTTTGTTTTTGAACATTTGCTCATAATGTTTTCACCTTTAGTATCATGTTAACATCAATAAGTAGGTAATGAATGAGAAAGCGTTGCGAAGCATCAGGCTTAAGATTAGGCAGCATTACGACATGACAAAAGTGCTTATCTTTGAATCGGAGGGAGATGAACTTCGTCACTTTACTGCTGTGTACACAAATTACATTGTTCATTCAAATAGTGTGCTCCATTCATTACTATCAGTACTCATGCAAATGATACGAGCATCGGCAAACGAAGTTTGCCATAGTGGATGAGCAGGATAGGAGAGGAGAGGTATTTACTCTGTGAGTGTAATGTAGAATGGTCATTTCCGTATTACATGAAATTTGATCGTGAGTGACTCCCTTCTCCTCATTCCCTCCATCCACACAATGCTCGATGTCTATTTTACACGCAAAGGACGCCGCAACAAAATAAAAGACGATTTCCCTTATTATTCCTCTGCCCAAAGTAGGTACCTACACATTTAGCTTGTATTTTTAAACTGTTGGGACCCCTGGCTGGGCCGTTCGCATCTATACTAAGGCTCAATATGCCCTTACGCATTTTTAACAGTTTGAATACGCCGTACGTGAGTGAGGTCTGGATTGGTGCCTCTGATCAAGTCCCATCCTATACTCTACCAATGTGAATGAAGTCGTAGATACTGACGCCTAATAAACCTTTTAATGCAATTTAAAGAAGAAATGTGAAAGTTAAGGCCTTTGATCACTACAAAGCGAGAAATCTGATTATTATACGTCGACCATGTTTACACCTACAAAGGATTGGACTTTTAATTTCGTCAACTAACTTCTATGGGTAACTAATAGCTAACGAAAAGACATCTTTCTCCAGAACAGCTTATACCACAGGTATGGCGAAATTATTTACATTGTATGCATGTACTCGCTTTATACGGATCTTAGAAAGCAACGTGATATAAAATCTGTTGGGGTCTGAAGAGTCATTTTATTTATGTAGTGAGTCCGGGCGGGCGGCTGGCAATTGCGGAGAAAGGAGGAAAAGGTTGAACTACTTTCAACAAGAGAATGAGAGAGGAGAGGAGTATTTAAGTGGAGAAGGAATAATTGGTGATGTAATGCAGATGTGAGTGACAATGAGAGTGAGTGAACTAAAAGGTAACGATGCTGACGTGAACGTTGCTTGAGTCGAGAATTAAAGAGAGAGAGAGAGTCGTGTTCGAAGTATTTGCTTGTGTCGGGGAATGAGTGGGACTCACCTAGCTCCTCTGTAGCAGCTACCTAATCGCAATTCGTATAATAGCTGGTGAGCTGGTAAGTGATAGCTTTTGAAGTGGGCCGAATCGGGAATTGCCAACATAAAAGCACACTGTGTAAACAACGAGGTCCGTTTCTCTGCGGAGGCAGGGAGTCGTAATCGTAATGCAAAGTAACTTTAACTGGCATGGCATGTCATGGTTTGCCTTGGCTGGCATACAAACTAAAGCCAGGCATTCCCTATCAGACTCTGTCTACATTCTGTGGAAGTCTCCAAGGGACGCATCCAATTAATATCAGCCCCATAAAATAAAATGCACAGAGAACTCTCTCTGGAGCAAGTGAAGAAGGAAAAAGCCGTAGCTCCGCTGTTTTCCTTCCCTCCTCGCCTCACTCGCCTCACTCCAATCCCGAAACTACCGAACACAACATTACGTCCCATTATCTAATGCTACTCAAATGTGCTCTGCTCTACTCTCTCCACTAAGAAATTATGGCAGGAAGGAGCAGGAGAAAGTCTCCAACTGCTAATAGAATATTTTAAATTATACTAACAAATATTATGCACATGAGCTATAACACAGGGACTAATAAATTCAACCAGGCAAATAGCTAAGAACAGCAGTAGGTAATGAAGATTCAATAATCCAACTCTAATTATTAGCTGCATCTGACACGCTTTTAATAGAGCGCTCTTTGGCTAGACAATCTTAGTTAACGTCACTTGACTTAAACCAAGAATTTTATTCCGCCTCGTCGTCGATGATAGAAAGACCCCACAGCGACCTATCAATTCTGCAATAGCCATCAACACCTCCTCGCTCACAACTCACTTAGGCTTGCAGGACATTTCCCCCTTCATCTATCTTTTATGCACACGGTGACCACTTGAAAGTAGGCCGAACCGAACTACTCTTCCTCCTTCCCATTACATGGAAAAATGGACATAGTATTACACAGAAACACAATGACGCTTAGATTTGTTTACAAATCCAATTTCTGGGCAGAATTCAAAATTAAATACCGCAATAAGACATGACATAGACCACCGGTGATGACGATGACACAGACTTCCACTCTGGCTACTTCAGGCCTCTCAAGGAAATTGACATTTTATTCTAATAAACTGGATGCAAATAGAGATATCCATTCTTTGAATCATTTTTAATTTCAGACGATTCATTTGTGACGCATTAAGTAAATACATTACAAATTCTGACATGAATATAATATTATTGGAGGTACCTTCTACTGCTGTAGGATGAGAGGGAATTAGTGACTGTCATATAATTACCTACTTCTTAGCTTCATGTCCCTTCTCATTTAAAAATGATTACCTGCCTTAGACAAAAAATATTTCATTTTAAGGAGCGTCGATACACATGTATCATCCTGTATGGGAAATTTGAAATTTAGCCATTTACATTGGAATTTGGGCCTATT
>JABASI010005889.1:0-11629 GCA_019776505.1 Tomocerus nigrus
CTAACTTTTGACTTTTGATCCTAGTTTTTAGTTGATGTCAACGAGAACATGGCTGATTTGAATAGTCTTCCGTATAGAGCCGAATATGCCAAATCGGGTCGTGCCGCTTGCAAAGGTAAATTATATTTCCTAATGGTCGAAATCGAAAATAATTAGCATAGAGTAATAAAACTGAAAGTATAAGTCACTCAATATTGTCTGTAGTATGTGTGTTTTTATGAATTGTGTAGTGATTCTGAATCTCCAATTTTGTTCCTTTGTACTTTTTTAGGTTGCAAGACAACCATTGACAAGGGTGTTCTAAGGTTGGCAATATTGACAACCTCAAGATTTCACGACGGAAAGGATTGTAACTGGCATCATGTTGACTGCTTTTTTGCAAAGGGCAAACCTAAAAGTACAGGAGACTTCGGCCATTTTGAGTCGCTACGATGGGACGACCAAGAAATGATTAAGAAGAAAATCGCAGAGGGGGGTTTTTCGGCTGCCTCTAAAGGTACGACTGCCATTAGACAAGAAACTAAAAAGGACTATAAAGTGGAGTATGCTAAATCGAAGGCTTCAAAATGCGTTGCGTGTGAAGAACAAATCGACAAGCAAGCTGTAAGAATTGGCAAAATGGATTATATTTCTGAACGAGCTGTTTTGTATGCCCCCTTCTTTCGGTGGCATCATGTCGATTGCTTCATCAAAATCCGGAACGAAGTTGAAGTTGGATTTTATGACAGCGGGGCTAATATTCCCGGTTTCGTAGATCTTGACGAAGAAGATAAAGCAATGATAAGATCCAAGATTCCAGCTATACCCAAAGGAAAAAGGAAGTTGGCGGATGATCAAGAAGCAAGCGGAAGCAAACCATCTAAGCAAAGCAAAACGGAAGCTTCAAAAAGCAGCAAGACAGAAAAACTTGACCCAATCGATGAGAAAGTAAAATCTCAAAACAAGCAGCTGTACAAGTGGCGAGATATCCTCGAGAAAAATCTCAAGCCTAAATCATTATCTAAGATTTTGTCTCATAACAAACAAGAAATTCCTCAGGGAGAAATGAAAATGTTGGATAGGTTGAGTGACATTATGACGTTTGGGGCACTTTTACCCTGCCAGACTTGTAAGACAGGACAGTTTGTGTACCGAAGTGGAGTGGGATACCAATGCATGGTTTGTCCAGAATATTATTTGAATGTTTTTAATTTTTAAACATTTTGATGCTTTCATTTATCATGTTATCACATTTTTTTCGTATTTATGCATACACGAGAAAAAATGTTTTTATTAAATTCAGGGCAACATCACTGAATTCACATCCTGTGGGGAAGTTACCGAAGACCCTAAGCGAACTAAGTTCAAATTGCCTCAAGACTTCCAAGATACTCCTGGATTAGAAAACTACAAATCCAAGGTTGAAAAGCGAATAATTCCCAAACGCGAAGCTCCAGTTCAAGCTGTGGCTATAGCTGCAAAAAAAGCAGGCGCTTTGAATTCTATACCTAAGATAAACTCAAAACCTCTGAAGGGATTCAAAATTGCCATTGATGAAGCGTTTTCTAAAAAAGAAAAAGAAAAAATGACGTCTAAAATTGAATCATTTGGTGGCCAGTTAACTTCCAGACTGTCGGATAAAACTGCCTTTTATGTTTCAACAAAGGAAGCTGTGAAAGAGTTGTCGAAGAACATTAAAAAGGCAAAAGAGAAGGGCCTTCCAGTTGTGTCCACAGAATTCGTCGACACCTTAACGGAAGTGAAATACAGCTTAGCGGAAGCCGTGAAGCGTTATTTGATTTCGGATTGGATTGACGATATTCGTGGGCGTTTATTGACATTGAATGGAGAATTTGAAAAACCATGGGAGAAAGGAGGAGGAAAACGAAGTGTGCTAGAAAAGGAAATGACTAATCAGAAATTGAAAATGAAAGGTGGTGCAGTCGTAGATCCAGATTCTGAGCTTGAAAACAAAGGACACATTCTAAAAATGCCGAATAAAAAGGGATACTACAATGCTGTTCTTAATCGAGTCAATATCGAAGAAGACAAGAATTCTTATTACAAGTTACAGGTTATTGAAAGTGATAAGCAGCCGCACAAGTACTGGCTATTCCGGGGATGGGGAAGGTAATTTTTGGCATTTGTTCCTAATAAATGTCCTCCCCTCCGTCTGACCTAATATAATTAATTAGACTTTAATTAATAATAAATGCATTTTTACATATTTTTAGAATTGGAACCACTCAAGGGGGGACAAAGGTAGATGAGGATTTAAATAAAAATGAAGCTATTGAAATGTTCGAGTTACATTTTAATCAGCAGACCGACAACGAATGGGGTACCCCATTTGTGAAAAAACCTGGAAGGTACATATCGGTTGAAATCGACTATTCTGAATCTGAAAAGATGAACAAAATTGTTCCGAGCACATCAAAGTCATCCCTTCCGCTTTCCGTTCAAGAGCTGATTTGTCTAATATTCGATATTGATAAAATGAAGGAGACCATGATTGAATTTGAAATTGATATGGACAAGATGCCTTTGGGAAAAATTAGCCGGCAGCAAATTTTGAAGGCCTACGCAGCGTTAAATGACGCAATGCAACTCATCGACAGCAAAAGTTCTAAGGAAAGAATGCTTTTGGATGCGTCTAATCGGTTTTTTTCTCTGATCCCGCACAACTTCGGAGTAAAATCTGTTCCAATTTTGGATGATAGCGACATCATTAAAAGCAAAATAGAAATGTTGGACAATTTGATGGAGATAGAGTTAGCCTACCAATTGCTACGAGAGGGAGAGAGTGAAGATGGCTCAGTTGATGTGAACTATAAGAAATTAAATGCAAGTATTGATATACTGGAGAATAACTCGGAAGATTTCAAAATCATCCAGAAATATTTGGAAAATACACATGCTTCCACCCATGACTCCTATGCCTTGGAAATTGACCAGATTTTCAAAGTCGATCGTAAAGGGGAGAAGAAACGTTATAGGCCATTCAAGCTACTACACAACAGGAAGTTACTCTGGCACGGTTCTCGAACTACCAATTACGTCGGTATTTTGTCACAAGGTTTGCGTATCGCTCCTCCTGAAGCTCCTGTTACAGGCTACATGTTCGGAAAGGGTATCTACTTCGCAGACATGGTGTCCAAATCCGCAAATTACTGCTTTACCTCTCCATCCAACAGCACTGGCTTGTTAATGCTCTGTGAAGTGGCATTGGGTGACATGTAAGTTGCGAAATAATCTTTGATCAATAAAATAACTTAAAATAAGTAATGAAATATTATGGTTAATATTTGAATAATGCAAATGACTGACTACTAAAGGAAACGTTTTTGATCTGTAAAATTTTATGCCATTGATATTTGCAGGCACGAGAGAACGACAGCTAAGGAAAGTTTAAGCAAACCTCCAGATAGCAAGCACAGTGTGAAAGGTAATAAATATTTTTCGCTGATGACAGTTATTTGTTGAAATCTTATTTTAGCGTCGGTAGTTTGTTAGATTATGTAATTTTTGTGTAATTGTAATTGTAGTGTGTAAGCATAAGCGTAATTCTATTTGTGATTTTTCAGGTTGCGGATCAACAGAGCCAGATCCAACAGAAGTTTACAAATTTTCGGATGGGATGGAAGGTAAAAATGTTTTGTTTTCATAATAAAATTATTGTTGTAATTATATGTTTGGTAAAATTGTTCGATCAACATTATTTTTGATTTATGCAGTACCTTATGGGAAACCAACAAAAACTAAAAAGAGTACCTCGCTGCTATATAATGAATACATCGTCTACGATGTGGCCCAGGTCAACATTCGCTACCTGTTGAAGGTCAATTTTAAGTACAAAGGAAGACGCTAAGCCTAAGCCGAAAGGAGGAATGAAAATTCTTCTTTATGATTTGATAAGTGATCTGCCGCCCTATTTTCCCCATTTCTCTAGTTTCGCTTACTGATGAATTATTTGTTCCGTTTTACAGGAATTCCTTAGTTTTACTTTAATTTCAAAAACCTTCGTTATATGCTTTTATCAATATGACACAAATGTGTATATTAAATCTGTAGACGATAGTTTTCAAGTAGTTAATAGCGTAATGTGTTTTAAATTTCCATTTTGCAGTAGTTCTTTGTAATCATTATTTCATGTAGAGTATTTTCGAATAAACTTGTTCCAGTAAATATTCGTGACATTTCAGTAATTAACGATGAGTACCTTGGTATATCTAATATCTAACAAATTAAAATGTTAATATGAATGAGTGAATGAACCTAATGTTGTTAGCTGGATATGTCTATGACTGTAGTAACATTTTAACCGTTCTCTGAATAAAATAAACTCCTTGGCAAATATCATTTGAAAAATCTTCAATTATATTTTATTACATCCAATCCAAAATGCAATATTATATTGTTAGTTTGCTTTAACATTTAAACAAAAAATTAGAGCTACTTAAAAACAAATTATATTTTATCAATGGTCTGAGTCTGAGTCAGATGAACAGTGATTGTTTAAATTAGAAGAACTATCTTTAGGAATTATAGGTATTATTAGAATGCCATTGTTAGCTCCTTTGTTAGTTTCAAACCAACGTCCTAACTTATGCTCTTTCCCTACACCCACTGCTACAAAACTACATTTCTTTCCAGAGCTAACCCCAGAAGAGAATTCCAAACTATTTACCCAACCTAAACATGGTACTTCAAAAACTGGAGTCAGAGACTTTAACCGATCTCCACACTTCCAAAATCTAATGAAACCGTCGGAAGACCCAGATGCTACTAAATCAGAATTCGTCCATGCAGCAACAGAAGAAATCCAACGAGGTATAGCTTCTAAGTCTGGTAATTGTGATTGCTCTAAGCCGTGAGCATTCTCAATTGTTACTTGAGGTTTCTTCCTGTTGACATTCCAGACGCATATGGATCCATCTTCCCCTCCTGACAGGAAATTCTCCTCGTTGATTAACTTAACACAGTCGATACTGCCGTTGCAGTGACCATTATAAACTAGTTGCGATTCTTCTACGATTTTCCATATCCTTATGGAACCGTCACGCCCGCCACCAGAAATGGCTCGTTCTCTACTTAGAGCATCTATGCAAGTTACCTGAAATACATGATAATCACATCAAATTAATCATAAAAACAAATATGGAAAGGAACTTAGGTAAGAGAATAAAATAAAGGAATAATTCAGTACAAGCTGTATGAAAAAAAAACCCACCTTGTCTTGATGCCCAAAAAGCGTTTCTACATAACCCATTTCATCTAAGGACCATATTCGAATTGTACGGTCATCTGAGCTTGAATAGAGCGTGTGAGTCTTTTTCCTAAAAACGAGCCCTCGAATTTGTCCTCTATGGCCTATACAAGGAAAAAATAATCACTTTTATTGTTTTTGGATTAAATACTCTAGTTTTTTAATGTGCTGTATATTTGAATTTGCATAGATTTGTATTCAAATAGGTTTTTGTATAATTTTATTTACCCGTAAAAATGTGAATTCTTTTCATAGTTGAAGGATCCCAAATAGCGATTTGCTTATCAGCATCACCAGTTGCTAGATACTTGCCATCACTGGAAATAGCTATCGCCGAAATTGTTGAAGAATGGCATGAGTTAATGTTAGGATTCTTGATCACAACGCCCTTCTTTTTCTTTCTCTTTGACAAAACATCTTTCCTCTTCACTATATCAACTTTCTGTTTAGTTTCCACGGACCATTTAAACAGGTGTCCATCGGTGCTTCCAGAGAATATCCATTTTTCATCCTCAGATATACAAAGACAGGTTACGGAGCGTTTCAAATATTTGGGACATTTCAAAACTGTAAGATTCCCCAAATCTGGTTGAACAGTCTCAGCAAGCTCCTTGCGCAAACGACCCTCTTGTTCCAAAACATCTTCCTTTAGTCGAGATGTTATCAAATCTTTGTCGACATCTTCATGTTCTCGCCTTTCCTTTTCCTCTCGCTCTATTTCCTCTAAATATAATTTTGCCAGACGAAGTTTCTTTTCTTGCGCAGATTCTTCAATGTCATCTTCTGATTCATGTTGCTCCTCATCTTCTTCGACACTATCGTCAATTTTACGCTTCCTACTCAATTTTCTAAGATCGAATTCGTCATTTCCGTCGGCATCACTGTCACTGCTTTCGATTTCTTCGTCCTTTCGGAATTTCGGACGCTTATCTACTAGACTTTTTATGTGAAATGCATCAGATGAATCAGACTGATCAGATTTGCGTTTCCTATTGAACTCCTTTTCTCCAGAGGGTCTTCCTTTCACAAACTTGCCTTCATTCTGCCTCCTGGGTTTACTATCCCGTTGTCTCTTTTTGTCTGCTGCAACTAAAGGTTGAGTTAGGCCTCCTGCTCCACTATTTTTAAATTTCTTCCTTATAAAAAATGACATGTTAGTAGATGACTAATTAATTAACTTTGGAAAAACTATTACGCATTACGCATCAAAAACTTGGATATTATTTTTTATTTTCGTTTATGCGCTAATCACCAGCAGCAAATCAATCGTGGTAAATTACATGCACATGGAAAATTCGAATCTCGCTCTCAGAAATCTTCACTTGCTAATTCCACACGCTGGATATATACCCACGACACTATCTCACATAAATTCCATTTTTTCATTATGTTTATGCTCAACTTACCCCAAATTGTAAAATCTCTACCACATTCTACACACTACACACAAAAAACAGTATTGTTTAGTTAGTAGATAGATACTAAAATTCAATCATAAGCTATTCAAATAATAATCAATTTACATCCAGCAAATAATTTTGTCATACTCTATTTATTCACGGTTTATTTGCAAAATATACGATATTACCTATAATATACAATATACAGAGATTGATTATTGATTAATAGCTAACTGTATTATACGCATATAGTTTTATCCTCCAATCTATCTCTCCCATCCGATCTAGAAATAATATTGTCTGCCTGTAGTGAGAATGACAGACACCCTTACGTTTTTTCATTACAATAATAATATTTACGCATCGTTTTGTATGTATGTAGTAATTAGTTGTTAGTAAACTTTGCCTTTATATTTGTAAATAACAAAATAACAAACTTATTTAGGTACATACAAATACATTTCAGATTTAAATATAATATTCTAATTGGGTACATTATATTTTTACATCATACTTACTACTTACTATACGAATATATGGTATTTTATAAATTGATTAGTCTTTTACATTTATTTAAAATTTTCGAATAACGGTCATCAGACATTTAACTAAGCATGATTAATGATGGCAACATAGTAGTTAGCGAAGAAAAGTATAAAAATGGAAATTTCCCTTTTCACATAAAATGATCTTATAAATGAATAGAACTTTCATTTACATTGATCGGTTTTAAGTTTTTAACTATATCTTTATTAATCGGATGCAACATCGCCGCGAAGTGCTTGAACAAGGGGTTCTAAAGTATCTTCCAGAGTAAGCAAATATCCTGTGTTGGCCGAATTGTTGTTTGCTATTAGAGTGATGACAATTGGCAGCTTATTGAGTTGAATGACCTAAGCGTGAAATAACACAAAAAGATACATTACATCATGATGCTAGGCTCTGAGAAGGTATTTACACAAGGTGATAAGGAGTAAGTGTAATCAAATATTGAAATATTTTGCACATTTAGATAAATTAAGGTAGTTAAAAAAACTGTATTAAAGTATATATCTGTCAGTCAGAAACCGTTTTAGTAGAATAAATATGCAAATAAAATACTGAAACTGAAATATGCAAATAAAATACTGAAATTAAAACGTAAATAAAATGTTGAAACTAAACATGCAAAATAATAAATTATTTGTAAAAAAAATCTATTTTGTGTACCTGAAAGTTTTGATACATTGAAATTATCCGTGTATTTCTGCCCATTCCCAATTTACTTGCTTGATCAGTTGCAGTGCCAAATGTAGAGAGAAAATTCATTCTAAGGGCAAGCTCAGGGGCCGTTTCAGAAGCAGCTGAAATATTCAGTTTAATATTTTAAATATCAATAAAGTTTCCTTATTAAAAATCTGGGACTGTCAATTCCAATTGTAACATAAATGACGCATAAGAAAATGTTCCTCCCTTTGATCTCATTATTTACCTTTCAGAATAGTAACACCATCTCGATCGGTTATCAAAATCGCATGTAAGCCATCGAACCTAAATTATTATAACATTGAAAATGGTATTAACCTCTGAATTGCATAAATCGTTCATGTAATTTAAGGTTATCTTAGCCTATAGATGGATGGATAGTATTAAAATCACAAGACAGTTACCTCGAAAGGATCTGCATAAGCCCTATACGTAGTTCCTAAAAACAAATTTAATGTTAGTCATTTGTGTCTAACTAATTATTTTATTATGAATAACTGATAACCAACAACCAATAGCCTGAATCAGTACACACACAGTATGCCATATAATATTATGATTAAATATGACTCGAGGACTGAAAATGTACAAAACATTTACGAAAACGGATGAAAAAATGCTAAAACGGATTAAAGCAAATTAAAGGTCGAAATAAAACTCTTACATCTGCCATATCTTTATTGTTGTTCAGTTTCTTTCGTAGTTAGATCCAGGATCCAGGAGACACGGAGGGGGAGGGTGAGGGTAGCGAGTTTGCGACTGTGTCGGTGTTCGGCAAAACTCACTTGACTTGTAAACTATTATGCTAATTTATTCAGATGTCAGATCAGAAGAAGATAGGACTTGGACTTAAGACTATGACTATGACCCTCTTGATTTCTCATAGAACAATCTTATCATCTGATATCTGATACAGATACAAACAACTCCTACACTCCTACTCACTCATGTCGTGTCCGTGTCATATTTCCAGGTCTTGTTTTTAATTTTGTTTTGCAAATTCCCTGGATAATAAACGCGCAAAATTTAAATATAAACTTAGTTTAGCAGCTGTGAGTGAGCTACACTAATATTATTTTTCCATCGAATCGGTATCATCAACTTATCGCATCATGCCACTTGAACATAAAGTTGGTGGCCTCGGTGGAAAGAAAGTGGCTGACGAAATAGTCCAAGGGTTACTAGATAATTTGTCGGAAAAAATTCGGGAAAAAATTTTGGAGAAAGCACTTGTCGAATCTGCTAACCCAATATCTTTAACACCCATTGAATACAAAACCCAAATTGTTGCTGGAACCAACTATTTCATCAAAGTAAGTTTTCCTCTCAATTTTATAGGAATTTCAAACTTAATGCATGACTTTTGGAGATATCTCAATAAAAATATTATTTTTGTTGTATTAAAGATACAAATTTCCGAGGAAAAGTTTGTCCACGCCAGAATATATCGAGATCTTAAAGGAGAAGCTACACTCCATAGTGTGTCCGAGATGAAAGCAGCAGTTGATGATATTGAATATTTTTAGAAATTCAGTTTCAATTGTCGTTATTCTATTCCTTTTACCATATATACATATATTGTAAGGGGAAATCCAGAAATCCTTTTTTGATTGTGCCCAGAATTGTAATTTTAATTTCTTTCTATCTTAGCTATAGTTATTCCGTATTTATTTCTTTACGATATTACGATATATATGTTATATAGGCTGCTTGAAATCCACATAGGGTAGAGATGTTTGTCAAACACTTTTTGCAGCCAGCGAAAAACATTCCTAGACACTTATTACGGCGTAGATCTAATATTTTGTGCAGCGGATACTGCAGAACTGTTTCTTATTCAAAAATTACTAATCGTCATACCATACCTGTCATGAAAAGAGCTTCGATGGGTGAGATGTCCTATGCAAAAAGACATACATCTACAGGTTGGTATTTAATGTATACGTAAAAACATTTATCTAGTCGGATAAGGCATAATTACATAAAATTAATAAAATATACTCATAATAGTTTTTATTTCATAGCGTACTACGTCTAATACTGATAGTAATACTGATACTCTGATATTGCATACTGTAAGAAAATATTAAAATCGTGCATTTTGTCTGTTATATTAGTTTCCAGCCCATATCCTCTTCGGATTTTCATCGGCTCAACATCTAAAGATGTTTCGGAACCAAAAACGCAACCACTTGTGCCTATTCTATATTGTAATAACCTCTTTATTGTTTAAACTTATTTTAAAATTCTGAACATTCAAATAGTGACCAATTAATACAATTATCTGTACTATAAAACCATTTTCTATATTTTAATGGCAACAAATAGTTTTGAAGGAATAAATTATGAATCATACTTAATGATACTTATGGGTTTTAAACAAAATTTATTACATAAAATATTAATAAACGTTTAGATCTGATTTTCTTGAACTAATGTAATTTTAGATAATGCAAATACATACACCCAAACTGAGCTAGGACATTTGCAATGGATGCTAAAGAAAGACTTGCTTAAGCAGGATGTTTTCCTAATCGGTAATAATATTTCGTCTTTGGAAAAACTTACAATAAATTTTAGCATATTGATGTACGTACTCGAACTGTTTATTCCCGTACTTGAATATTTTACAACAGTCATATTGCTAGCTTGAATAATCTGTAAAATATTCTAGGACCTCCGGGGCCAATGCGTAGGCGCTTAGCTATGGCTTTTGCTGAGATTACTTGTCGTGAAATAGAGTATATCTCATTATCCAGAGATACAACAGAGTCAGATATGAAGCAAAGAAGAGAAGTCATGGGGAAAACAGCGCAATATATTGACCAGGTTCATTATTTTCGTTTTCTTGATGAAGAATAAGTTATGGATTTTTTATTTTAAACAAAATTGTTTACTTATTTCTCATTTGCAGTCGGCAGTTCGAGCAGCCACAGAAGGTCGTCTTTTAATTATTGAAGGAATTGAAAAGGCCGAAAGAAATGTCCTGCCATTATTGAATAATTTGCTGGAGAACAGAGAGATGCACTTAGAAGACGGAAGACATTTGATTTCTGCTGAAAGATACGACAAACTTCTTTTGGTATATTATAAAATAACTACCGACTTTTGTTGTACATACGGCAGGTGGAAAATGAATAATAGTAGGAAAATTGATCAGTATATAAACCTAACTAACATATAATTGCTTATATAGGAACACGGGCCTGAAGTGTTACAAAAGTGGAAACTTGTGCGTGTCAATGAAAATTTTCAAGTGATTGCATTAGGTCTGCCAATTCCATTCTTTAAAGGAAATCCTCTTGATCCTCCACTTAGATCAAGATTTCAAGGAAGAAGCATCCACCCAGTAACAACACAAGTTAGTGAACTACTTTTATTAACTCAGTTATTTTGCTTATGCTGCATATTTCTCTTTGCCGTATTACCGTAGTGCATTAAGTAGATACATAATAAGACCTTCTTGGTTCATCAAAACAGATATGAAATTCATTTTTACATGATTACATGCTATTAAATTATGGTTTTATGCTACAAGGTTTCATACAGGTACATATGTATTTGTATTGCAAAAGTAGTAGAATCAATCACTATTCGGCATTCGGTTTCATTTGAATGTGATAGAAACATTGAAACATTAAAAGCAATATCATGGAGTAGCAAACCTTAATTTTGTGTGGTAGTCGTACGTGTAATGATATTTATATGATTTTCTATGATTATTTACCCTACTGCTATT
>JABASI010005890.1:0-11627 GCA_019776505.1 Tomocerus nigrus
AGCCCCGAAAGCCCCCACCCCTCAATACGCCCTTGATTGTAGCAGTCGAAGATGACAATCTCTCGAGAGACGTCTTTTTTCTTTAGCATAAAATTATTAATGAGCTATAATAATGAACTTAATTATATTTATCATGGAATCTTTATTTTGACACAGTATCGTGGTATCCAAGTTGTTTTTAATATGATATCTTCATTTATAACGGGACTGGTAAGTTATAGTAATATCACTTCATCTTAAACACACATTTAAAATGTTCATAATAATATAGTTATACACTTTAATAGTTTATTATACACATTCCGTTTAGTTGTGTAGTTGTATTTATCATTTGGACACTATAAGAATGGTTGTTGCAATGATGTCTTGCACATGTTTAATCTAATTACTATGATTTTATGTGCCACATTTAGAAAGTAACGTACTTGCCAATTTCACAAGTTGAGGAATACCTTTTACAGCTCATCTATTTTATTCCACTATTCACTACCAGCAGTTTTGCTTTATTGGGCGTAGAAAGCGTAAGCATTTTCCAATTTTTTTCTCTCATTATCTAATAAAAAATGAAATGACGAAATTCCTTGTCTTTTTCAACTATAGGTGTAGCCTTTTTATAAAATTCACTACTGTGTAAACTATTTAAGTGGGAAATTTTTTAAATTACAGCCAAAAATCGCTTTAAAAAATAGTTCTTAATTTTTATTTAAAGGTATAAATGTAAGAACATGCAATAATGATTTGTAATTGGTCAAAATTATAATATTCACAAGAAAATTAATTGACTTAGGTATATTAATGAGGATCACAATCAAAATTCGAAATCATATCGGATTAAATTAATTTTTAACCAAGAATAGTGCTCCTCGTATAATTGTTTCATGGATCGTTCTAATTTTGGGAGTTCAAGCTTAATTATATTCCAAATTGTCCTTAATATGTTTTGTTAAAATTATTAAGTACCGGAACGGTACTTTATGATAATCATAGATCTGTCTGTCTGTCTGTAACTCTGTCTGTCACAAAATTTCCTTATATGGGTCTCATATAAACGGCATAAGCAATTCTTTTAGAACACTAGGATTTAGGAAGTTCAAGGTCATTGGGGGTCATTCTGGTACTTATTTATATCCTTTGGTTTACGATGGTTTCTTTTTATCCGCAGGATTCGCACAATTTCGTTTTATTTTCGACAGTGGCACTGTCACTGACTCTTCTCCTTCGCTACAGCGCAGAATTGGCGTATATTTACGTTGTAAATTGGGATGCGTACCGATCGAAAACCGTTTGCCTCTCCTTCAACATCATCTTTGACCTTTTGCTCATCATCGTCCTCCTCACCTACGTCCAACACAAACAAAAAGTAAAGCAAGAGATTCTTCTGGGTCTGATCGAAGAACAAGAGAAAGAGGAAAATGTCGTCGAAGTTCCCAAACAAAAATCGGCGACAATTGTGCGACAACCGACACTTCAGCCAGCTGACGCTAGGCCGGTGGGCGTGGGCATTGGCCAAGGATTTGGACAAGGCGTGGCCATTCACTACCCGGTAAATCGCCCAATGGACATGAGCAGACTAGAACGCCCCTTGCCGCCAATCCCGTCTTCCTATAAATCTTCAAAGTCTCCCTCCGTTGTATCTACAGATTTTGAAAGTGTTCCTTCCACTCCTTTGCCGCCTTTTCCCCCGAGGGCAGAATTTGCACCAATCGCATCTCCAGACTACGATGATATTTGAACTGCCCGCCCAGCTCAGCTATAAACTGCCACCCTTCTATTTTATAAAACGCACTTCAAGTATAAAACTTGGGGAAATTCAAAATTCTCAATTATGTGGAGAATACTTTTTAAAAGTACGGAAAACGTGTAGCAGGTAAATATGTAATGCTTTTACAAAAATTCTTTAACAATCTCAAAGCTATAATAATATATAATACAATAATATACATGCCAATTCACTTCAATTCAAATCTCAATAATCTCATCATTTTTCTCACTTCCCTACAATCCAAATCTCCTCATTTTCTCACTTCAATCCAAATCTCCTCATTTTTCTCACTTCACTCCTTTCCTCATTTTCTCACCTCAATCCAAATCTCCTTATTTTCTTAATTCACTTCTATTCATTCCAAATTTCCCCATTTTTGAAATTCACTCACATCCAAAGTAGCTGAAGATGAAATTCTATAGCTCCATATTTTTCTTAGCATTCGATTATTTTTAAGAAGAGTTCTGACAAAATATGAAGAAAATCCTTTGTTGGGTTCGACTGTTCGACATTTAATACCAGTTCACCAATCAGTGGTTTCAAATGTTTAATACAATTTCTAATTAATTACAATTAGGTTTTTACTGTACCTACTATATTCTTAGTTCCTTAAGGACTTACATGGATTTATGTGAATTGAGAAAATGAAAATATTTGGATGGAACGATAAAGATAGAAGTGAATTTTGGCATCATAATAAAATCTAATATAATAAAATGGGATTTCTTTTTCTCAGGGAAGTATTGCTACACACTAGAAGTATCGGGACATGAATGGATAAACTTCACATGGAGACATATTACATTCATTTGAAGTCAGTTCACAAAGTTGGAAATTATGCTTTTTCTGACGCTTTATGACTGGCAATTATTTTTATTTATTTGCAAAACTCATTAATGTAGGAGCAGCTCAGTCGATAATTAACTAGCGTTAGCTTTGTATTGGTAGGTGCTTAATAAAATGCAACAAAATCGATATAATAATATGTATCAGTCCGTTCCATAATTGTTCATATTGCAAGCTATGGTATGGTATATGGGTATATCTGTATGTATATAAAAACAAATGATGAAGATAATTATTACTATCCAGGTATTTGTAGTGGCTTACTTACATTATTTTGGGTGCCTTGAAGGGGTACAAGATAAAAGTGCAACCCTGTGTGGTTATGCTATACGAATAATCCGATGCGTTATATGTGCCTTTGTGTGTGTGATAGGCACCAACGAGTATAATAGTCCCTCACTTAATTCAACTGTTTTCCAGCAGCAATCAATACATGACGAAATGAGTGGAATACCTAGAGAGCTAAAAAAGATTACATTTTTGCCAATAATGCTTAGTTTACAAAGATTAGTTATCATCAGTATCAGGTTTAAACAGTTCAATGTAAGAACTATTAAAAGTCATTTTAACTTAATACACAATAACATTAATAACAAATGCATCGCATATAAGTAATTCATATTTTAGTATTTCCAAAAATTTAATAATAATATTAGGCTAATTAATTAATGAAATGCTTGTTGCAAATCCTAAATGCTTATATATTTATAACAATTAGAAGACAAAATAGTAGCCCAAAATTAACATTTTAAAACGCATTATGAGGAATTGCAGTAATAATTAAAAAAGGAATAATGTGAAGAAATTAATTAAAAAAATAAATGTAATGTGAATAATGTTTGTGATGTAGTGCGATGTGATACTTTAAAATTCTGTGGTAAATGAGTTAAATAATAAATAATGATACTAGTCTTCTGTAAAATATGATATAAATACCCAACCAGAGTATATTGTTACCTAACTACCCTGCTCGATGTATATAGTACCATTAGTACCTACTTACCTATATATATTTATTGAATTGTCGAGAGACCTGACAGCCGAGTGGAAATAATATCAGTGTGTTTATCCTTTGGATATTTGGATACCTAGAAGAATGTATTTGCCATATTGATATTGGTAAACAGTTATTTAAACTCATGAAATGAAAAATAAAGTATTTAAACAAATTATAAAACGTGTAAAATATTATTAAATAATTCTAAAATATTAAAATATAATGCATTACTTCATTCTTCATGTTCATTGGTATGCCTTTGCCTTGCATTGCCGAAAAACGTAAGTTTCATTTCAAGTGGTCATACCATCCATTCGTAACTCTAATCTTCAACAGAAAATATCCATCTTGAAATAAAGAATTTTTGTTCCATAAATTCTGGCAAGCAATTCAGGAATATAAAACCATTGCAAAAATGGTTATTAAAAGGTAGTGGTACAACAGGTACCTACTATATTATAGGCCATTCCTATACATATAGCAGCTACGCTACTCTGAACGTATTTAGCTGATAGGCATCATTAAGTTTGTTTGCCAATCCTTGGGGAATATAATATCACTATAGACTATAATGGTATAAGTACATGCATGCATGCATATATAAATAGATCTACTCATCAAAGTTGTTTTCAATCCCATTAACAATTAGCTTTGGGTGTGGTCACAAAGCATTCGATCAATTATGTAATTTTATATGCTTACATGCTCAATGTCATTATTTATTTTATACAGACAGAGAATATCATCTTTGCAGAAAATGTCAGTACGTCCGAATATTAATGTTTACCTAAGACAATAATTAGACAACAGAATAAAGCATTACACCATAATAAATAACAAAAACATTTACTCCTTTTTTATTCCTTAGCAAAAAGTATGCCTAATATCAATATCAAATCAACCTATTCCCTAGTATAATATTATTAATTATTATTATCTACGCTACGCACTAAAAATGCAATAATTCATCTTCCATGTCATTTAAAGATGTAGATGTATACTGACACTAATAATTATAATAACATTATATAGGACATAGGAAAAGCAATTACCTATATAATAAGTAAGTACATAATAATGCATATACGTAACGTAGTGCATATACCCTTAGGTATGCAAGTATTGTTCATTATGATTGGTACCGGTACCGGGAGTCGATAACCAACTAGGTAATTCTATATACAGTAATCGGCAAGTGAGCCACGTATAAGATCCTCATTGAGGGAACTAACTTCACGTCACTCACCATCCCAAATTATCATTATGTAGCCGAATAAGAATTATACTATCCGGGTAAAGAATTAAACTATCCGGGTAAAATTTAAAACGGGTAAAAATAACTTTTCGAGTAAAAATTAAACTATTGGGGTAAACATTAAACTTTTCGAATAAAAATTATAATTATAATTATATAATTTCCCGGGCAAAAATTAAACTACACGAGCAAAATTAAACTACCCGGGTAAAATTAAGGTAAAATTAAACTACCCGGGTAAAAAAGGAATTTCCGGGCGAAGTATTTAGCATTCAGCTGCCCCGCATGCGGGCTTAACCATCTAGTTTAGTTATGATAAGTCAGGAACTTCATTTAGTGTGTCACTTGGGTTTGACTCTTTTACCCGTTAGGAGTTGGAGAAACATTTCTTCATCTAGTACTTCATTTTGAACCATTTTTAAAAATGCGAGAACAACCGTCGTCTCCCCTTAAAAAGTTTCCTGCACACAAAATTGAGTTATGTCCATCAAATTTAATTTTGGAAAGAATATTTTTCCCTTTTTTGATCACAACGAAATTGATGGGAGTGCTGCCCTTTCAACTGCAAATCGATGGATCAGTCTCCTACAAATGCTTCAGCATTGCATCTATTTACAGCCTCATATTTTTCGGCTCTTTTGTATTGGACAGTTCTCTTTTTCTCCCTTTGATTTCCGAGGTAAAAGCTAAATATTAATTTTCTATAACTATTCTGTGGGTTACTTAATTTAATGTAAAAAATATTTCATCATAAAAATTCCCATTTTACCCATAATCGATAATTATATAATAATTAGGCATATCAAGAAAAATTGGTAAAATTAAACAATGACTACCTATGTCATATCATAACTGAGAATTTCTAATATAGGAATCGCGCACATCAGCTATAGAAATTGGAGTTAATAATTAATATTATGATAATTAACAATAATTAATTTTCTGCACAAAAATTCCAGACATTCGTTTTTAATAAATCTCAAAAAAATGGAAATTTTTTAGTAGAAAAATATGTTTTAGGTTTTAGGGGACAGCGATAGCACTGTGAATAAAATCGCAGAATACATTTTCAGTTTTGGGCAGTACATGGGGCTGTTTGTGACGCTTTTGCTCGTTCCCTACATAACTCCTCGTCTTGCAAAATTCTGGAACAAACTGCAAACAATTATCAGCTACTTGGCTTCAAATGGATCTGCAAAATTCTTTATTCCAACTTATCAACTCTGTCGCCAATCTCTGTTCATTTGGTTCTTGCTAACTCTGATTTTTGGGCTGAGTTGCTCTTACAGCTTCACCTGGAAAATCAAAGATCAAATCGGGCACTACAATATTCTCCTTTACTCCTTTATGCTCTTCGGATTGGTCATGTTCTTCACGATGATGGCATTTCATGGTTTGCATTCCATGATGTTTGTCACTTTTGTCTGTGCCCTGAAAAGATGTTTAATTGCAGTCAGAGTTCAAGGCAATGAACCATTTTCTGGAGAGGAAGGACAAAAGGAGAAATTGCAAACTCTTCTTCAAGTCTATGAAAACCTGAACGATTTGATTACTGACCTGGGACACATTTATGGGATCTACATGATTGTCCAGATGATAGCCATGATGACTGGGACGACTACCAGCATTTTCTTCCTCTTTTCATCCATGGATCGGAAAGGACTCGTTTATTACAGCATTGCAGCCATTTTTACATACACTGGCTGGCTTTATTATATTTGTGACACCGGAGAACTCCTTAGACATGAGGCGAAAGAATCTCAAAAGGCACTGAGGAAATCCGCCGTCAAATGTCAAATTTCTGTTAGTACTTTATAAAATTAGAAACAAATTATTAAACTGGAAGTAGTAACCTATTTGTTTACAATTATACTAAAACATTAAAATTTTAAAAAAGCATTTTAATTAAATATCTTTTATTTCTTAAAATTAAAGTAAAATTAAATATTTTTCTTAAAATTGAATTAAAATAAATTCATTTTTCTTAAAATTAAAAATTAAAATAATAAAACCTATTGCTTAAAGTTAAATTAAAATATGAAAATCCTATTGCTTCAAATCAATAGTGATTGATATAGGAAAATTTCATTTTCAGGAGTCAGTAATTCTGGACAAACTCACAGACGCCCCTTCTGGAATTAGTGCCTGTGGGTATTTTTCCATCAATCGAAAATTGTTTACTTCGGTATGAACCAACAAATATATAATATTATTATATCTTACAAAAAATAGTCTGAAGTTTTAAGAATTACAAGTAAAGTAATTATCACTGTTGTAATAAATAGTTTAAATAAAAGTTATTACTTTTTGCTTGAGCTTTAATATTTTATGATAATTCCATTTGGCAATTTTTATGCAATTTGATTTGATTCTTTCAGGTTGTGGGAACAATCACAACATATTTAGTTGTGATGCTGCAGTTCAAACTCACGTCTCCATAAATCATCCTTCTTATGATCAATTATTATGATCAATGATCACCTATGAATATATAATTATGCAATTATTTTTGTGTTCTTGTACAGAGGAAAAGTTGACTCCTTCGAATTACGGAAGCCCATATAATATAATAATTTATATCCATTTAAAATCTGTGTGACCAGACCACTTTGAAAATAGTGTCTCAATAGTCACCCACACATATAATTAATAATTATATAGTGATCAAATTGCTAAAACTCTAAAAAAGCTCCATGTTTATTTACTTTTTAATCATCAAATTGTTTCATTTTTTGAAAGAAATTATTAACCTGATGATTATATCTCAATATCTCACCAACTGAAGTGTGCCAACCAGTGGAGATGTATGGATCTTACTAAAAGTTCGTTAGGAAAGAAAGAAACGACGTTTAAAACAAAAAACACTGAACCTACAATTTCAATGAAATAAAAGATAATATGCATTATTGATGTACACTTAAATGTATTATTTCGTTGTTAAATTATTAACATCCGCATCCTTTTCCATCTCTCTAAATCTGAAATTATCGTCCCAGGCTTAAGCCAAGACTGAAGACACAACGACGTCGTGGTGAGGAAATCAATACAGACCCTAACACTAAAACCACCCATCGACGAATATGAAAGCAAATTTTGACGTGGGCGTAGGATTTTATGAAAAGGGGAGGAGTTTGACATAAAGACAAACAAACGTCAATCACTAAGTTATACGATAAGTCAAATCCTTCAATGTCTAATATAATAATGAATTATCTCACGAAGGGCAATCAGCGTGTTGCTTAATTGGCTCTGGAATTGAACCGATATTTGATATGCAATTTGAATTGAACTGATGATTATTATTGTTGCTACTGCCAGAGACACACCAACACCAAATGCTTATTTTGACTGACATTCTGCCACCTTCCTTTTACTAATATATTTAACGCTGCATAGTAAAGTACCTACTACTATATACCTATAACACTCAAATAAATTCAGATGTAGATGAATGCTAATTAATAATCGCAAAATCGCAATCACTAAGAAATATCCACTACATTTGATATAATATTTCACTTGCAGATATAATTTGAGATTCAGAAGAGCCTCTATGGTCATTTACATCATAGAGGAAAGACGTAATTTTCAAGAATGATTTTATAAGAATATAATCGAGCTGACACAAATAGTGATGCCTTGATGACTATATTATATAGTATATAGTGTTGACATTATTTCCCTTTTAGAAATGCTGGCAGATATTGCAGATGTGTACATACTAGTCAAAACAATTTCATTAGAGGGACATGTTAATTATTGGCATTTAGAGCTGGAATCTGGAGAGTACCTAGTTTAATTGCAGAACAATGACAGAATTTTTGAGGTGGTAGAAATAAGTTGCACCTGCCGAAACTCTGAAAAGTGACTTCCATATAGGGATAGGCTAGGCGGAGGGATTGACAAAGTCATTTTCGGATAATATCGAATAGGAATTGCTGTTCTGAAAAAACATAGGTACAAGAACAGTCATCGTTTACAAAAAATCTTCTGGTCAATCATTCAATAAATAGACGCCATACCTATCTTACTTGATTGAAAAGTTCAAAACAACAACAAACATAATATCCCGAATTTCTTTACCTTCTCTCTCTCTCTCTTTTATTTATTCGATTACCTTCTCATTGAGTTATTAGTTTTTTTTATTGAGTCATTCCTTTTTTATTGAGTTATTAGTTTTTTTATTGAGTTATTCCTTTTTTATTGAGTTATTAGTTTTTTATCGAGTTAGTAGTTTTTTATTAGGTTATTAGTTTTTTTTAAGTTATAAGTTTTTATTAGGTTATTAGTTTTTTCTTATGAGTTATTAATTTTTTATTGAGTTATTGGTTTTTTATTGAGGTATTAGTTTTTATTTATTGGGTTACTAATTTTTGTTATAATTAATTGAGTTGTTAGTTTTTATTGAGTTATTTTTAGTTATTAGCTATGGATATAATTATTTAGTCATTATTTCTTATTATAAGTCGTGGCGGAAAAAATGCTGTCGAAAACCACAATGAGGTATTTTGGAATTTTTGTAAACCTAGGTTATTTTTTTAAAGTTTTTCCGTTTTATTGGGACAGTGTCGAAGGAGAGCTAGTGACAAATAAAATAAGCCCTTCTCATCGACTTTTGAGTGGAATCACAGTTATTCAGTATTTCGTGTACGCTCTCTATCTCGCTGCAAGACTTGTTGTGGAACTGAAAAATCAGACCAAAGATTATTCTCAGCTCTCACTTTTATTATTTTTACTTCTAATGTATTTGTGGAGTTTCCTATACTCCTACAATATATTCTTCAATCGACACAAAGTGGCTTCTTTTCTTCAACAACTTGAAATTGTTGACAAACAGCTCGAAGGTTTGGATTTTGTAGTTTTGCTCAATTTTTTTAATATTTAACCCTCTTAGGCCCAACATAGTCCATCCATTTTTGACTTTGGCTCTCCATAACTCTGAAAAAAATTGCCCAATAGCCTAACGATTTTTTGTATTTGTCATAAAATGCATCTCTCTGCTTATATTTTCGAATTCTAGTTATTTTGAGCCATTCTAGGCTGTCTAAATAATAAAAGAATTAAAAAATCTAGGATATTCCATTGTTGCCCGACTAGTCCACGGATGGACAGCCTCTTCTCCATATGGATTAATGGATATGGACAGGCTGGACAAGGATGAGTGAAATGTTGAAATTAATATTGGTCCGTGGATGGACAAGTCGGGCTGCTCGTTGTGTTCGTTGGGCCTAGGAGGCGTGACTTAAGGCGACACTTAAAGTTGGCGTGACTTATTCGAGCTGCGCGTGTTTTCCCGCTCCACCAGATAACAAATAACTGGATCTGTGATGGATGAAAATGTGTCAAGTTAATTGATATGACAGATAAACTACCCAGGAGGCTCGCACAACCCTCCAACATTTTCTAAATTTTCATCTGAAACGTTTGTAGGTTTTTTATGCAAAAAAGCCTAGCTTTGCGCCTTTTTATTCGAGTCACATTAAAAGATGCGATATCTTTTTTGGCCTTTCAGATGAAATTTTTTGAAAATGTTCACAGAGTTTAAGCCTCCTGCATAGTTTGTCTGTTCCATGTCAAAGAATTTTTCCCATTTTCATCCATCATAGATCCAGTTATGTATTTCCCAACTGACGGAGTGGGAAAACACACACACGCGGGTCAAATAAGTGATACCAGCCTTAAGCGATACCTCGTTTCGTGTTTTACTATGTTACAACGATTCACATTTATTAATATTTTTGAAAATTTGAAGCACTGTCGCCAAAACCGGACTACTTGCCATCGTGGACTTCACCCGCTAAAGTTCTTGAAATTTACATGCTGTTCAATTTGATGTGCAGCGTCTCCGTAACTTTTGTACAAGTTGTGATGTTTTTGTTGACCTTTCGTAACAAAATTTACAATCGTTTCTCTCCTGCTACCAAATCATTATGTTCCAGAAACTGTTATCGTGGCTCTTTGGTTCCCTGTTGAGTTTTTATCTAAATTTTCTGTCGTGAACGTCCTTCTTTTTATCGCGATGTACTTAGGAATCTATGTTTTTGTCCTTCCCTACTGGTTAATTCGAATAAGGTAAGTTAGTATAATATACTACCAGAGAGCGGATATGCACTTTCTTATAATCCATGTAAATAGTAAATATAATATATTCACATCTGCAGACATATGTTGAATATTGGCGAACTAAATATTTCATCATGAAAACAATTCACAATTAACCACTTTCCTGAAATAATGCCAATAATGGAACTTTGTGTCGAATATAGAAATATATAATAATTATTCTATCTGAAAAAACCTATTTTCTTCGTCCACAAAAGTTAGCACAGCCAGTTTCAAACATCGAAATTAATTCACCATTGGTGAACGATTTCATGTTTTCGGTCCAAAATCGGGTCCCTCAAAAATTCACCCTATCGAAATAATTCACCATCCAAGTTTAGTTTACATTCACCTCACAGGTTAAAAGCAATTAAATTGAGCGATGAAACGTCATTACATGGACATCGACATAACCGAACCTATGGATATAAATAATAACATTAATAACCATCTCTTCTGACGATGAAAATTTTTATTCACATAAATCATTCATGATACAACATACTTTCACTTTTTTAAAAATCAAATAAAAAATTTTGCTTGCTTCAAAAATTAATTTGCTCCAACGCAATAATTCGCCATCTGGTGAACTATATCAGGTTTGCAGGATCGCCAAACATTAATTCGCCGGGGAATTAATTCAATTTTTAGGGTAAATCGCAAAA